>PVKV010035230.1:0-16852 GCA_004027835.1 Alouatta palliata
ATCATGGAAGAGTGTTGCATTTTGTCAAATTCCAAAGCTGGCGTAACTTGTTCTAAGATGGTAAAATAGCCATCAGATGCTATGGGCTCAAACAGTCTGTGACTAAATATATGACCATTTAAACATCATAAAGGATAATAAACACAGTGGATGGAGACATATGCTTATATATGTTACAAATATGTTTATGTCCATAAATTTGTATTTATACTTAGAAATCATTGGACATCTTTGGAGGGTATAAGAAATCTTATTCATTATTTTGAGAAGAGGTAAGCAAAGGGAAATATTTAAGCATTTGTTCTCTGTTTCCTGTACAAACTCCTCCTCAGAGTAAGAAAGTTGTTGATGAAAGACCTTTTCTTTTTATAAAAGTATTCCAGGTAATAAATCAAGAAGAAGTTGTATCATTAGACCATTACAATTTTACAACCACTAATGAATTAATAGAACTAGGCAATGATCATCAATGGTTGCTAATATCACCAAAATAAGAGACTAACAGATGTGTGCATTCTGGAGAAATATACAAATCCAACTGTCAGTTATACCTGACCAAAAAAATCCACACTGTGAGAAATTCTGTAGGACTATGACTTAATTTATGAAAAAACTGGACATTTGAATACTGTCTGGCTATTAATTTTCAGATTGTTAAAAAGTATTATGGTTGTACTAATAATACTCATCATTTCTATTAATTAGTTTTTTACACCCATATTTATGACTGAGGTGGCATGATGTCTAAATTTGTGTCCAAATAATGAGTAGGGAGGGTAAGATGCAAAAAAGTATTGTCTTTTAGTTGATTTTTGTTTAAGCTGGTTGATAGGTACATGGGGGTTAATTATACAAGTCTTTCTCCTTTTGTATATGTTTGAAATTTTCTGTAATAAAAAGTTAAAAAATTCATCATACAAATCTTACATGAATTTCTATGACATATTTTCAAAATGATTAACACACTTTGCAGAAAATCCTTATGATATGATTATTTTTCACTTAAAGCATTACCTCCAAATCTCTCTATATGGCCATAGAGAATATATAAACATGGCAGCATAAAAGGGCATATCAGAGGGTGTCAACACTGGTTAACTCAGTGGGGTGAGATGGTGGTGGATGGGGTAAGGTGGAGAGTACACAAAAAATTATTTTTATTACCTCTACTTTTTGTATTATACTATTTAATTGCAGCAAACTCAATACGATATCATCTGAGAAAGATCAAATGAAGAAATTTTTTAAGAATAAAAAGTATATATGTATAATGAATGTAGCTGTGTTTTTATTTTTTTAATTAAAATTTATGTTATTTGTTGAAAGATTTATTACTTTTTTGAATTAAAAAAAACCCTTAATTTCTTTTGAATGTGACTTCCCAAAACAATGAAATATAAGCAAACTAAATTGTCAGAGTGAACTTCAAAGACAACCATATATGTATAATGAAGCTACATCACAGAAGAAGAAGACAAAGAAAAATCAAACAAAAAGTTCCAAGTAACAGTCAACAATAAATTTAGCAATATGCACTCAGTGTCACTAATTCTGAAATCTCTCCTCTTTGAAAAGTAACTTTAATGAATATAAAATTGATCATTTTCTCTTGTTGATCCACTCAGTTGATGAAACTCTGATTAGGAAATTTTCTCTTTTTTTCCTTTTCTTTTATCACCAAACAGCCTAAAAAATGATGAGCGAGCAGCATGACCTGAAGGCTGGGGATGTCCCATCACCCTGAAATTATTTCTGTTTCATTCAAAAGCCCTCTCCTTACAAAAGAATAGAAGGATCTAAATTTCTGTCTTAGCACTAAATGCATCTCAGTGCTGTGAAAACATTTCATTTTCTAGTGATTTCAAGCTCTGTATATCCCATGCTGTTTGTAGTCTTTATTAAAAGAAAAAAAAAAAAAAAAAGAAAGGAAAAAAAAACAGAAGAAAGGAAAGAAAGGAAGAAACTACATGACAAGAACATGAAACTGCAAGGGTGGTTCATTTGCATTTTGAAGCCTTTTTTCAGTACTACAGGGATACTTATGTCAATGTCTTAATAGGGGAAGTAAAGCAGTGTATACGCCTCAGAGCACGGATGCTCACACCAGAAAATCAGTGTTAAGGGGAGAAGGCTAGTTCTGCCTTGAACCAATGGAAACCACATAGTCACGGGCCTCTTCTGGTGATGACCAGGTGGCACGATTTGCAGAGGGCAAGTTTAACGTTGTCACCATTAAGACTGGAAGGAAAACATCTTTGACGAAACATTTATTTTATACCCCCTACCCCCAATCTTGAATTCATCTTGTACATATGTTGGAAATAATTCTATCCCAACTCAATTAAATTCTATTTTTATATTGTTGGAATAATCTTACACTGTAAATCGAAAAGACGTTTCTGTAACCTAGAGTCATTTTGCTGTAATGAGTGCTGCTATATCAGGCATAATATTTTAATTTTGACTATCATGAATTACTTCTATGTATAAATCAATCATGCAACATGACATATCAACAATGTTGTCCTTTAGCATTTTGATAAACATAAAAGCAAATGGAAAATTGAGAGCAATTAGTTTGTCGGAGTTTTAAAATATTCTGAGTAATATTAATATTTATATCATTCATTATTTTCATTACCCCATTTTTTTCTTTATGATTTTTAGGTATAGAGGTTCTTGGTCATAACCTGTTAAAATGAAACAGAATTGTGAAAAGAAAATGGAGACACTTCTTTAGGTATTTTAAAGTGTACGTTTCCGATAAAGGTGATTTTTTCCTTTTTTTTTTTTTTTTGCTAAATCTGCCTAAATGAAATGGTTCAGAAGTTCAGAAGGTTAGGGATAGCTCACTCAGGCTAACACCTTGTGGGACTTACCTACAGCACTCACTAGTTAATGACAATCTGCTAAAGGATAGCAACCTACATATCCTTGGATTAACAAATGATCTTCAATGGTCAAGTTCAAATACAATTTTAAAATCTATTTTGTATATTAATGAAAGTCTACAAAGATCCATTAGCTAGAATTCTTTCATTTGCAAGTGACAGAAACAAAATCAAATGGACATTAATGGGAAAAGGACTTTTCTTGGCTTCTCATAACTAAGAAGTTTAGAGGTTCAACTGACTTTATGTGTGGCTGAATGTAGAGACTAGACTGCTTCTTTCAATTTTCTCTTTCCTTATTATTATTTTTTTTAAGAGATGGGGTCTTGCTCTGTCACCTTGGCTGGAGTGCAGTGGTACAATCACAGCTCACTGCAACCTTGACCTCCCTGGGCTCAAGTGATACTCCTGCCTCAGCTCCTGAGTAGCTATGACTACAAGAGCAATCCACCACACCTGTCTCCTCTATCTTTTTGATACGTGTATTGGTTTTAATGTCAGTTAGACTTTCCTCAGTCATAGTAGAAAAATGCTATCATCAACTTTTGAGTCATGTCTTACAACTTTAGCAATTTCAGAAGAAAGTCTCTCTGACAATATTTTCAGCAATTTATTTTGATTACCATAGTGTGGTACATATATCCATCCCTGAATCCATCACCATGTCTAAAAGAATGAAATATTTTAATTGGTCACGTCTGGGATATGTACTTATCTCTGAAACTAAGATGTAGGCTTGGCTTCATTTGAACCATAAAGACCAGAGTAGAAGAAAGACCGCATCAATGAGTTTGATGGTCAATACATATTATTATTGATCATGATTACTAGTTTAAAAAGCAAAATAAGAGTGTACTAGGATCCAGAAGACCAGAGTCTTTGTTTATTAGCTGATAGCCTTTAGGTCAATAACTTTGCAAACCTAAGCTTTGTAATATGTAAAATGGACCTCATCTCTATTTCATTGTTTGAATTACAATTCAAATGGGGGTAACTCCACAACTAACTCACTAGATCAGATCTCCCTCTGACCTAAGATATTCTGGAATATCCTCTTTGGAGAATATTCTCTGGATCTCTGAATCTCCAGGTCTACCTTCCTCCTTCTCTACCGTGCTACAGGTCCTAGAATACCTGCTTTTATGGACGTATCAACAGGCTCCCTTGCCCTCTGGCTTCCATTGTGTTTAGTAAATGAAAACCAATGGCAAGGGATTACGTGGGAAGACAGAGGGTTGAGTGTATTCATTCCTTGGCTTCCTTTCTCTAGGCCAATGAGTTGCTGTTGGTGTTGTTCCTGTACTGATGACCATAGCTCCTGTCTGTAGCTAAGCTGAAGTTCTTACTTGGTTGGCAACTGCTCCTTTGCCTTATTCCTTCAAGCCTGGGTGTGGTAGAGGCTCACTTCTGATTGCTAGACATGGGGTACTTCACCAGCTCTTGTTGGTTTCCTCAATGTTGCTAACAATTTTGCATTAATTTCTCAATTAAAATCTAGTCAAACACCTTTTTTTCAGTACACCATATATTTTGTGATGAGATGCTGTCTGGTACAGTTCTAGATAAATTTCTGGCTGCAAAGAAATTTTGCTGAGATATACCTGGATGTCAAAGGCATGCCAACTTCAGTGTTTGAAAAATGGAATTTATCATCTCAGTTCAACTCTGGGTTATCTCTTCTTTCTTAGATGCAGTACCATCCATCAATCATTCAAGCTTAAAACCTTGATAACATCTTCAAATGTTTGTTCAATTGGTTATCAAATATTGTCAGTTTCCTATCTTAGTTATTTTAAAAATGTGCTCCCCTCACTGTGTCCCATATCTAAATGGCTCCTCTGCTGCTTTATTTTTGACTGTCTTATTTTCCATGCTACCACAATCTAACCATGTCCCTTTTCCTCTATAACATGTTTCAGAGACTCTAAGTCACTTACAAAATAAGTCTGTAATCTGTCATAATGCTGTCAACATCTTTCATGGTAGGGGTTATTCTAGCCTTCTAGACTGTACAGTTATGAACATCCCATTCTCTTTCATGTTCTGATGTCATAGCATATACTCTTCCTTGCCAAAATGCTGTTTTCCTTTCTCCATTTCAGGTATGCTGACTTGCTCTTTAAATCTTACTTTATATTTTACCTTATCTGTGAAGAATTACCAGTGTCCCATTGGTCATTTGTTTTCCACTCCAAAAATACTTTGTATACCTATTTTTAGAACACTAGGTCCTTCTGATGTAGTGCTTAGTTATTAATGTCTGTCTTTCAACTTGATTGCAGATCTGATGAGGGCAGGAACTGTGTCTTGTCTATTATTGCAGTACTGATATCTAACACAGAGCCTGGTCATAAGGGTTTCTTAAAAAAATCAAGCACATTTAAGAGAATGGGAAGAGCAGTCACAGATTGAGGGAAAATACTGGCAACACATACCTGATAAAGAACTTGTATTCAAAATATACAAAGAACAATTTAAACTCATCAATAAGAAAATAAAAAAGTCAATGAAGAAATTGGCATAAGATTTGAACAGACACCTACCAAAGAAGATATGTCAAGTAAGGATATAAAAAGTTGCTGAACATCATATGTCATCAGGAATAGGCAAGTTAAGACAAGAATGAGATACCATTACACACCTATTAGAATGGCTAACATGTGAAGCATCGACAACAACAAATACTGGTGAGGATATGGAACGACAGGAACTCTCACTCATTGCTTGTTCAACCTTTGGAAGACAGTTTGCTAGTTTAAATTAAAAAAATATATATATATATATTTTCTTGCATTTTAGGTTCTGGGGTACATGTAAAGAACATGCAGGAATGTTGCATAGGTACATACATGGCAATGTGGTTTGCTGCCTCCATCCCCATCACCTGTATCTGGCATTTCTCCCCATGTTATTCCTCCCCAACTCCCTATCCTCCACTGTCCCTCCCCTAGTCCCCCTGCCATAGGCCTCAGTGTGTGATACTCCCCTCCCTGTGTCCATGTGTTCTCATTGTTCAACACCCGCCTATGAGTGAGAACATGCATTGCTTAATTTTCTGTCTTGTATCAGTTTGCTGAGAATGATGGTTTCCAGGTTCATCCATGTCCCTACAAAGGACACAAACTCATCATTTTCTATGACTGCATAGTATTCCATGGTGTACATGTGCCACATTTTCCCTGTCCAGTCTATCATCAGTGGGCATTGGGGTTGGTTCCAGGTCTTTGCTATTGTAAACAGTGCTGCAATGAACATATGTGTGCATGTGTCCTTATAATAGAACGATTTATAATCCTTTGGATATATACCTAGTAATAGGATTGCTGGGTCAAACGGAATTTCTATTTCTAGTTCCTTGAGGAATAGCCACACTGTCTTCTACAATGGTTGAACTAATTTAGACTCCCACCAACAGTGTAAAAGTGTTGCTATTTTTCCACATCTTCTTCAGCATCTATTGTCTCCAGATTTTTTAATGATCGCCATTCTAACTGGCATGAGATGGTATCTCAATGTAGTTTTGATTTGCATTTCTCTAATGACCAGGGATGATGAGCATTTCTTCATAAGTTTGTTGGCCTTATATATGTCTTCTTTTGAAAAGTGTCTGTTCATATCCTTTGCCCACTTTTGAATGGGTCTGTTTTTTCCTTGTAAATCTGTTTTAGTTCTTTGTAGATTTTGGATGTAAGTCTTTTGTCAGATAGGTAGATTGCAAAATTTTTTTCCTATTCTGTTGGTTGCCAGTTCACTCTAATGATTGTTTCTTTTGCAGTGCAGAAGCTCTGGAGTTTAATTAGATCCCATTTATCTATTGTGGCTTTTGTTGCTGATGATTTTGGTGTTTTAGTCATGAAGTCCTTGCCTATGCCTACGTCCTGAATGGTTTTGCCTAGGTTTTCTTCTAAGGTTTTTATGGTGTTAGGTCTTATGTTTAAGTCTTGAATCCATCTGGAGTTAATTTTAGTGTAAGGTGTCAGGAGGGGGTCCAGTTTCTGCTTTCTGCACATGGCTAGCCAGTTTTCCCAACACCATTTATTAAACAGGGAGTCCTTTCCCCATTGCTTGTTTTTGTCAGGTTTGCCAAAGATCAGATGGTTGTAGATGTGTGGTGTTGCCTCCGAGGCCTCTGTTGTGTTCCATTGGTCTATATCTCTGTTTTGGTACCAATACCATGCTGTTTTGATTACTGTAGCCTTGTAGTATAGTTTGAAGTCAGGTAATGTGATGCCTCCCACTTTGTTCTTTTTGCTTAGAATTGACTTGGCTATGGGGTCTCTCTTTTGGTTCCCTATGAAGTTTAAGGTATTTTTTTCCAGTTCTGTGAAGAAGGTCATTGGTAGCTTGATGGGGATAGCATTGAATCTATAAATTACTTTGGGTAGTATGGCCATTTTCACGATATTGATTCTTCCTAACCATGAGCATGGAATGTTTCTCCATCTGTCTGTGTCCTCTCTTATTTCGTTGAGCAGTGGTTCGTAGTTCTACATAAAGAGGTCCTTTACATCCTTCGTTAGTTGTATTCCTAGGTACTTTATTCTATTTGTAGCAACTGTGAATGGCAGTTCATTCTTGATTTGGCTGTCTTTAATTCTGTTATTCGTGTATAGGAATGCTTGTGATTTTTGCACATTGATTTTGTATCCTGAGACTTTGCTGAAGTTGCTTATCAGTTTAAGGAGATTTTGGGCTGAGATGATAGGGTTTTCTGAATATATAATCATGTCATCTGCAAATAGAGACAATTTGACTGCCTCCTTTCCTAATTGAATACTTTTATTTCTTTTTCTTGCCTGATTGCTCTGACTAGAACTTCCAATAGTATACTGAATAGGAGTGGTGAGAGATGGCCCTTGTCTAGTGCCAGATTTCAAAGGGAATGCTTCCAGTTTTTGCCCATTCAGTATGATATTGGCTGTGGGTTTGTCATAAATCGCCTTTATTATTTTGAGATACGTTCCGTCTATACCTAGTTTATTGAGAGTTTTTAGCATAAAGGCTGTGAATTTTGTCAAAGGCCTTCTCTGCATCTATTGAGATAATCATGGGATTTTTGTCTTTGGTTCTGTTTATGTGGTGAATTGTGTTTATAGACTTGCGTATGTTGAACCAGTCTTGCATGCCCGGGATGAAGCCTACTTGGTCATGATGGATAAGCTTTTAGATGTGCTGTTGCAATTGGTTTGCCAGTATTTTATTGAAGATTTTTGCATCTATGTTCATCATGGATATTGGCCTGATGTTTTCTTTTCTTGTTGAGTCTCTGCCGGGTTTTTGTATCAGAATGATGTTGGTATCGTAAAATGATTTGGTGAGGATTCCCTCTTTCTGGATTGTTTGGAATAGTTTCAGAAGGAGTGGTACCAGCTCCTCTTTGTATGTCTGATAGAATTTGGCTGTGAATCCATCTGGACCTGGGATTTTTTTCGTTGGTAAGCTATTAATTGCTGCCTCAATTTCAGCGCTTGTTATTGGTCTATTCAGGGTTTCAACTTCTTCCTGGTTTAGGCTTGGGAGGATGCAAGTGTCCAGGAATGTATCCATTTCTTTAAGGTTTACTGGCTTATGTGCATAGAGTTGTTTCTGGTAATCTCTGATAGTGGTTTGTATTTCTGTGGAATATGTGGTGGTATCCCTTTTATTGTTTTTTATTGCATCTATTTGATTATTCTCTCTTTTCTTTTTTATTAATCTGGCTAGTGGTGGTCTGTCTATTTTGTTGATCTTTTAAAAAAACGAGCTCCTGGATTTATTGATTTTTTGAAGGGTTTTTTGTGTCTCTATCTCCTTCAGTTCTGCTCTGATCTTAGTTATTTCTTGTCTTCTGCTAGGTTTTGAGTTTTTTGTTTTTTTATCTTGCTCCTCTAACTCTTTCAATTTTGATGATCGGGTGTCAATTTTAGATCTCTCCTTGCTTCTCATGTGGGCATTTATTGCTATATGTTTTCCTCTAGAGACTGCTTTAAATGTGTCCCAGAGATTCTGGTACGTTGTGTCTTTGTTCTTGTTGGTTATGAAGAACATCTTTATTTCTGCCTTCATTTCATTGTTTATCCAGTCAACATTCAAGAGTCAGTTGTTCAGTTTCCATGAAGTTGTGTGGTTCTGAGTTAGCTTCTGAATTCTGAGTTCTAATTTGATTGCACTATGGTCTGAGAGACTGTTTGTTATAATTTCTGTTATTTTGCATTTGCTGAAGAGTGATATACTTCCAATTATGTGGTCAATTTTAGAGTAGGTGTGATGTGGTGCTGAGAAGAATGTATATTCTGTGGATTTGGGGTGTAGAGTTCTGTAGATGTCTATTAGGTTTGCTTGGTCCAGCTCTGAGTTCAAGTCCTGGATATCCTTGTTAATTTTCTGTCTGGTTGATCTGTCTAATATTGACAGTGGAGTGTTAAAATCTCCCACTATTATTGTGTGGGAGTCTACGTCTCTTTGTAAGTCATTAAGAACTTACTTCATGTACCTGAGTGCTCCTGTATTGGGTGCATATATATTTAGGATCGTTAGTTCTTCCTGATGCATTGATCCTTTTACCATTATGTAATGTCCTTCTTTGTCTCTTTTGATCTTTGTTGGTTTAAAGTCTATTTTATCAGAGACTATGATTGCAACTCCTGCTTTTTTTACTCTCCATTTGCTTGGTAGATCTTCCTCCATCCCTTTATTTTGAGCCTATGTGTATCCTTGCATGTGAGATGGGTTTTCTGGATACAGCACACTCATCGGTTTTGACTTTTTGTCCAATTTGCCAATCTGTGTCTTTTGATTGGGGCATTTAGCCCATTTACATTTAAGGTTAATATTGTTATGTGTGAATTTGATCCTGCCATTCTGATGCTAGCTGGTTGTTTTGCCCATTATTTGAGACAGTTTCTTCATTGCACTGATGCTCTTTACCATTTGTTACATTTTTGGAGTGGCTGGCACTGGTTGTTCCTTTCTATGTTTAGTGCTTCTTTTAGGAGCTCTCGTAAAGCAGGCCCAGTGGTGATGAAATCTCTGAGCAATTGCTTGTTCATAAAGGATTTTATTTCTACTTCGCTTATGAAGCTTAGTTTGGTTGGATATGAAATTCTGGGTTGAAAGTTCTTTTCTTTAAGGATGTTGAATATTGGCCCCCACTGTCTTCTGGCTTGTAGGGTTTCTGCTGAGAGATCTGCTGTGAGTCTGATGGGCTTCCCTTTTGTGGGTAACCCGAACTTGCTCTGGCTGTCCTTAGCATTTTTTCCTTCATTTCAACCCTGAATCTGACAATTATGTGCCTTGGAGTTGCTTTTCTTGAGGAATATCTTTGTGGTGTTCTCCGTATTTTCTTGACTTGAATGTTGGCCTACCTTTCTAGGTTGCTAGGTTGGGGAAGTTCTCCTGGATAATATCCTGATGAGTGTTTTCCAGCTTGGATTCATTCTCTTCATCACATTCAAGTACACCTATCAAATGTAGATTAGGTCTTTTCACATAATCCCATATTTCTTGGGGGCTTTGTTCATTTCTTTTTACTCTTTTTTCTCTAATCTTGTCTTCTTGTTTTATTTCATTGAGTTGATCTTCAATCTCTGATATCCTTTCTTCTGCTTGGTTGATTCGGCTATTGAAACTTGTGTATGCTTTACGAAGTTCTTGTGTTTTTCAGATCCATCAATTCATGTATATTCCTCTCTAAGCTGTTTATTCTCGTTAGCATTTTGTCAAACCTTTTTTCAAGGTTCTTAGTTTCTTTGCATTGGGTTAGAACGTGATCTTTTAGCTCAGAGAAGTTTGTTATTACCCACCTTGTGAAGCCTGTTTCTGTCAATTCATCAGACTCATTCTCCATCCAGCCTTGTTCCCTTGCAGGTGAGGAGTTGTGATCACTTGAAGGAGGAGAGGTGTTCTGGTTTTTGGTATTTTCATCCGTTTTTCACTGGTTTCTTCCCATCTTTGTGGATTTATCTACCTGTGCTCTTTGTGGTTGGTGACTTTCAGATGGGGTCTCTGAGTGGACATCCTTTTTGTTGCTGATCAAGTTATTTCTTTCTGTTTCTTAGTTTTCCTTCTAACAGTCAGGCCTCTCTGCTATAGGACTGCTGGAGGTCTCCTCCAGACCCTGCTTGCCTGGGGATCACCTGCAGCAGCCTCTGCATTTTCACTGGGAACTGCAACCCAGAGCTGTTCCTATTCAGCCATCCTGGATCTAGTTTTTAAAATTTTTTATATTTATTATTTTGCTAAGTTCAACTTTGTCTTACTACATCATCCAGTGATCACACTCTTAGATATTTCCCCAAATGAGTTGAAAACTTACATCCACATAAACACCTGCACACAGATGTTTATAGCAGCTTTATTCATAGTTGCCCCAAACTGGAAACAACCAAAATGTCTCTCAGTAGATGAATGTATAGATAAACTGTGGTACACCAATATAAGGGAATATTATTTAGCAATAAAAATAAAATTGGCTATGAAGACATGAAAAGACATGGAGAAACCTTAAACGCATATTGCAAGTGACAGAAGACAATATGGAAAGACTGTATACTGTATGATTTGAACTATATGACATTCTGGAAAAGGAAAAACTATAGAGCCAGTAAAAAGATCAGTGACTGCAAGAGTTAGTAGGGAAGGAAAAGGATGAATAGGTGAAGCACAGGGGAGTTTCAGGTTGGCAACATTATTCCAAATGGTGGATACACGACATTATGTATTTGTAAACCCATAGAACTTAAATAGTAAAAATAGTAAAAAAAATGTAAATTATAGACTCCAGGTCAGAATAGCATATCTATATTGGTTCATCATTTGTAACAAACATACCACGTTAATGCAACATGTTAATAATAGGAAACAGTGTGAGGGAGACTGTGTGTAATATGAAAACTCTATACTATCTGCTCAGTTTTTCAATAAACCTGAAACTGTTTTCAAAAATAGTCTATTAATATAAAAAATTTAAAAATAAAGAAAATTAAATAAAGAAAGAAACAGAAGAAGAAAGAAAGGAAAGAAGAAAGCAAGCAAGCAAGGAAGAAAGAAAACCTTCTCTGCCTTACTTCCCTTCCTTTCTCTTCTATAGGAGGTACATGTGATGTATTTACTTGATAATTATGGCTTACAGAGTATTGAGATGGGATTGTATAACTGAAATAAACTTGATGTGAGTAGAGATTTGAAAGGTTTTTCAAAAATGTTCGGCTTCACTTTTTTTTCTTAAAGATCAAGTTTTTCACTCATAGAACTGAAAAGTGAAGTATTTAGTTCACAGACGCAAAATATGAGTAGTTCATATATCTTTTGTGAATACATTCTGTGTATCACTGTAAACTAGACATCTTCTACCTGCTCCTGTGTTTTTCCATTTTGAAATCAGTTCCTAGTTCAAGCTTGTTAATAGACAAAGAATATTTGCCAAGTTATAGTTTCACTGAACTAGGATGTAACCTATAGCTCACAATAAAAATGATGTTAGCTTCAGTTTAAAATTTATGTTGCTAGCTTTTTCTTTAGTCGGTATTTTCCTTCTGAGGTTCTTATTGCACAAGGGCTTAATCTCACAACTGAGGGAAACTGCAGAACAATGATTCTCACAATCATTCAGACCCATTTAAGCCATAGTCTTTGTTAGTTTTGCCAAATGACTGAATGCTTGGGTCTATGAGGACTGTGAAATAGTACGTATTTGTGGCATAAACAAGTTAATATTTACAGGGAGAACTTTTGCATGTCTTTTTTTAATTTAAAAATTTTTTTTTACTTTAGGTGCATACTATATCTGGCATTTCTCCCCATATTATCCCTTCCCACACTCCCCACCCTCCTCACACCCTGCTGTCTCTCCCCTACCCCCTCCAACTGCCCCCAGTGTATGATGCTCCTTTCCCTAAGTCTATATGTTCTCATTGTTCAACACCCACCTGTGAGTAAGAACACTTTTGCATGTCTTTTAAGTCACATACTAATTTTGGAAAATCTCTGTGCTTAATATTTTGCCCTGAAAACAGATATTCTAGTTGAAAAACAGTTAACTTAGTGATTAGAAAGCACTATATGTATTATTGCATATATTAAGTGTCTAACAATTGATGATAATTATGTTTATTAATTGTGAATAACAGGACACATAAATGATAATAAACTTTAAGATCTCAAATACAGTGGCTAAGCAGTACTCCATGGTATATATGTGACACATTTTCTTTATCCAGTTTATCATTGATGGGCATTTGGGTGGATTCCAAGTCTTTGCTATGGTGAACAGTGCTACAATAAACATACATGTGCATATATCTTTATAGTAGAATGATTTATAATCCTTTGGGTATATTCCCACTAATGGGATTGCTGGGTCAAATGGTATTTCTATTTCTAGATCCTTGAGGAATTGCCACACTGTCTTCCACAATGGTTGAAGTAATTTACACTCCAACCAACAGTGTAGAAGCATTCCTATTTCTCCACATCCTCTCCCACACAGGTGCTTTATTTCTAAGGTGCTGATGATAGTACATTACAGGGGTATGGTGAACATCAGATGTGAAGATGCATAAAGTACTTTGTATAAGTTTTGTAGCTAAAGGATCCCAGATTCAGATCATAATTAACTCGCTAATAAGATATTGTGAATATGATACTTCATAAAGAAACATATTGTGTTAACATATTTTTAAAATTATTTAAAAAAATTCATAAAATATACATACATATATTTTTGAGGTAAAAACAGTTTCTTTAAACTCATTTTTCTCATCAATTAAATGAAAATTAGAGCAGAGTTATATTGAGATTTGGAATTTTAATTTTTGCTGCAATATCTGGCAAATGGTAATTTCACAATAAATGATTAATGTTATTATTCTTTCAGTTAAGGTGATTTTTTCAAGGGAAAGAAAAACTCTACTCAAACTAGCTTAAAAATAGGAAATGTATTATTCTTCACATCAAGAGATTCAGAGATTTGGTGAGTACCAGTCATGGTATATCAAGACTCCAGCTCTGCTCCTCTGATATTTTCTGAACTCTGCCATTAGCTGTGTTTATTTCTTTGACCTCAGGCAGATTTCCCTCATGACTTCAGGAAAACCAATCTGTCAAAGACTGCTAGAAACACAGGCAAAAATAGGCCTCTTTTTTCATGTTCAGAGAAAGAGAGAGGAAGAGAAAAAAAATCTCCTGATCAGGGAATAGAAATCCTTTTTGTTAGTCTAACTGGGCCAAAATGACATGCCCACTCCTCACCCAATACGAACTCCTCGGGTAATTCCATGCCTTAGATTCATGAGGATCTAGCCTGGGATCTAGGAATGGGATTGATTTTGCTTTGTTTTAGTTAGCAGGGGAAAGGGGGAAAAAACTAAATTAGGGGTTTTAGGCAGAAAAAGAGAATTGGAAACCAGCAGTTTTACTATGTGGTAAGCATATACTAGATGCTAAACAAATGATCATCCTTTTTCTACCATTCACCAAATCCTGATTAGCTTCACTATTCGTCAGAGTTTGCTTTTAATGGTCTTGTCTTTTCTGAAATTACTCTTGAAGAATATGTATTTATCACCATTTTTGATATTAAAAAATGTGTAGTCTCTGAGGCAATTTATTCATTATTCATTCATTCATTTTCAGCATTTAGCACATAATAAGCAACAAATACACATAAAGCAATAACTATAAAACTATGTCAAAATATACCATTTGAAGATGTGTATAGTTTCCTAATAAGATTACATCGGTGAGACTTCATTTCTATGGATATGTGGAATACATTCAATATCCTTCATATTATTTTATAGTCAGTTTTCATAAATGGTCATTATTTCTAACTAAAACAATTATTATTACGTTAACATTTTCAGAATAAATTTAATGGAGGAAAGAGAAAGTAGTATCACTTTAAATAGATTAGTGTTTTAAAATAAATTCTTATTTGTGTGGCAAATGCATTTTATAAAATTCACATCTTATTTTTTGCAGATAAGGACTCTGTGTAGGTCCTATGAAAAATTAAAAAAACATATATCTTAACCTCAGCGGTAACAGATGTTTCTTTGGCTCCAGTTGAGAATATAAAATATTACTCAAATAGAAATTGACAAAAAAAGGAGAAGAGAAAAATGTCTTAATATACTAAGGTACTTCTAATAGATGTCAATGAAATAGTCTTCTTGCTCTCATTTTTCTAGGATTTTAAGAAGTCACATTAATTTGGCAATCTTTGATCTCATCATGTGTACGTATTTTAAATATCAGCTGTTTTTGATGGCTTACTGATTTTGTAGGCTATAAAATTTCATTTTTTAGGTCAAAATTATTTCTGTGAAATAAATGTTGCTATCTAATTTAGGTGTGTGCTTTAAGAGCACTTCTGATCTGTATTAGTGAAATAATTCTAGTGACTCTGAAGAAAAGTTAAAAGAATGGAAAGGTTAAAAAATAATAAATGATAAACACTTCATACTAATTTATCAATGAGTAAGTGGATGTTATACGTGTATACACAGCCAGTCACTAATGTGGCAGTTTCAAACACACATACACACCACGAATGCTTTGTTGTAGGCTTTCATCAGTGGAAACCCTGGGCTATGAAAGTAATGAAACACAATGAAAACAATAGAGCGGCTACCCAACCAGCACATCCGTTTTACTAAACTTCAAAGCTTGGTGTAGATGTTAGATTATTTGGTCATTCCATCTCTATATTGCAGAGATGTAATTCCCAGCTAGAAACTGAGGAAAAGAGATTAAGCGCTTTGTATAGACCTCAGGGAGCCAAGTTAAGTCCCTGTTATTCTCCAGTAGGAAAATAATTTTCTTTGCATACTTTCACCTAAAGTGATTCAGAACTTAATTGAAATCATACATATTTTGAAGTATGTAAAATTCTTACTGCCAATCAAGGCTGACATTGTGGGCTTAAATACTTGCAGCACAAATCATTTCTATAGCTATGGTTTTAAGTTGTAAAAGATTTTCTGGATGCCTTATTTCTTTAGAAAAATCTAGGAGGTTATTTTTACTTGAATGCACATGCATTTTAATGGAGAGGACTGCAAATATCATTTCTTGAATTGACTGAGTGTGGGTGTATGTGCATGTGTGTATTAACAACTAGTTGTAAAATGTTATAGAAGATAAAAACAAATTATAGTAAGAAAACAAGAGGTTAGTGTTAGATGCCCAGCGAGTGTGCTGTTTCTTTAATATTATATCCATTGTGTGTACTGGAACTCTTTAGAATAGAGTTAAAGTAGATTGAAACAGTTTCCCAACTTGTTTGATTAATGAATTACTTTCAAAGTAATATATAATCTCACAGACCTTCTTTATAAAATTATATAATTACTCCATTATTTTTGTGATTTATAAATAATTTTAGATAAAAACAAAATCACCATATTGTTAACATTATAAAGTTTATTTAATGTAACATTTAATAATATTCATAAGATGAGATAAATTTCAAAATTCCCTCATTATCATGTGAGCATGCTATTTAATTTAAATATGAAAAAATGATTTGTCCACAAATGTAATATGATATTACTTAAAATTTAGTGACAACATATATTAAAAAGTAGACTGGGTCTGGGAACAGTGATTCATGCCTATAATCCCAGCAGATTGGGAAGCCAAAATGAGAAGAATTGCTTGAAGCCAGAAGTTTGAGACCAGTGTGGGCAATGAATCAAGACCCCTGTTTCTACAAAATTTTTTTTTTTTTTTTTTTTTTGAGACGGAGTTTCGCTCTTGTTACCCAGGCTGGAGTGCAATGGCACGATCTCGGCTCACCGCAACCTCCGCCTCCTGGGTTCAAGCAATTCTCCTGCCTCAGCCTCCCGAGTAGCTGGGACTACAGGCACGTGCCACCATGCCCAGCTAATTTTTGTATTTTCAGTAGAGACGGGGTTTCACCATGTTGACCAGGATGGTCTCGATCTCTTGACCTCGTGATCCACCCGCCTCGGCCTCCCAAA
>PVKV010035231.1:0-16859 GCA_004027835.1 Alouatta palliata
GAGGAATCGCCACACTGTCTTCCACAATGGTTGAACTAATTTACACTCCCACCAACAGTGTAAGAGTGTTCCTATTTCTCCACATCCTCTCCAGCATTATGCAGCCATCAAAAACGATGAGTTCGCATCCTTTGTAGGGACATGGATGAACCTGGAAACCATCATTCTCAGCAAACTGACACAAGAACAGAAAATCAAACACTGCATATTCTCACTCATAGGCGGGTGTTGAACAATGAGAACACATGGACACAGGGAGGGGAACATCTCACACTGGGGTCTGTCAGGGGGAAAAAGGGGAGGGACAGCGGGGGGTGGGGAGTTGGGGAGGGATAGCATGGGGAGAAATACCAGATATAGGTGATGGGGAGGAAGGCAGCAAATCACACTGCCATGTGTGTACCTATGTAACAATCTTGCGTGTTCTTCACATGTACCCCCAAACCTAAAATGCAATAAAAAGTATATATTTAAAAAAAAAAGAGAGAGAAAGATGCTGGAGGGCTAGGGAATAATTTGCATCCAGGGTTTCTGGATCATGAGCACTTCAGCTGCACCTTGAGGACAATCTGTTTATGTCCCTGTCAGCTCAAACAACCTAGACTGGTATAAGCAACACGGTAATGAGGAGGTCCAAGTGACCTCTGAGTAAACAAACATAATGGAGAGGGGGGATTATTAAAAAACTTACCATAATCCTCTCTCCTTGCCTGCATTTGTTAATTTTTATCAGCAAAATAGAAAATTGACACATTTCTGGCAATACATGAATACATCTGGGGGATTAACAGTATTTTGTATATTTTTAGGAGGATGTTTAGTAAAATTAAAAATTGATATTTTCCCACTTTTCTAAATTCTTACTTCTATTTCTTACTTATCTTCCACAATATAAATATAGTAGAGACAGCATTTTACCTTAGTTATCCTGAGGGAGTATTGGCTAAGAACAATTAGTAAAAATCTTGGATTTTGATTGTCAGATAAATTTTATAATTTCATAGAAGATGCAAGATGCTAATGCTGAAATTCTTTCATTAGACTCATTTTCTCTTGCTTATAGAAAAAGTCAGTTATTGAAATTCCAAATGTTGATTTTAAAAATAAGAAGCACACACCTAAAGATGTACAGCATAGAATTTTCCCCCTGGACCACTAGGACGTACAGAATAATATGAAGTTTTTTATTTACCAAACAGGAATTTAAGATGGGCAGACAGCAGGAATGGGAGCATGAAGGGAATGCAGGAAAGGTCAGCTATTGTTCAATTAAACTTCTCTTGGCCTGTATCCCACCTGCTATGAACTGAATTGTGTTCTCAAATTCATGTTGAAGCCTTAATCCTCAAAGCTGCTGTAGGAGATAGGACTTATAAAGACGTCATTGAGGTCATAAGGGTGGGTCTCTGATCTTACAGGATAGCGGTCTCAAAAGATCCAGAGAGATCTCCTTTTTCCTCTTTCTCTAACGTCTCTTTCTTCTATGGAAAGGTCATGGGCAAGCATGGTGAGAAGGTGGCATCTGCAAGCCAGGAAGAAGGTTCTCACCAGAAAGTGAACCCTGCTGGACCTTGATATTGGAGTTTCCAGCCACCAGAAATATGAAAATAAATGTCTGTGGTTTAAGCCACCCAGCCCAGGGTCCTTCAGTGTAGCAGTGCGAGACGTGTCATCCACTCTCATCCTTTGAGCAGGATCAGCCTCCAGAGGCACCTGGTAGACGTGGCGGCACATTTCTTCCTGCTTCAGGGGTTCTCTTTCTGCTGCCATCTGATTCTCTGGTGAGAAAGGGGGGACTCTGGCTTCAGCCTTAGTTTGTTTACATTAAACAGAAATGTTTTCCTTGCAGTTGTCAGCCTGTTTCACTTTCTGATTAAAATTTAATCAAACTGCAGAAACTACTGGCCTGGGCGTTAATCTCTGGGGATGTTCACATTTGTTTCCACTTAGATCCCATTGAGGGCATTGTGTACACTCCGTCTCCAGAGCCTCTTCCTGTGCCCTAGGAGAGGGGGTCACTGTCACATGGAGGGCAACAAGAATATGAACGGCATCCTAGCCTGGCTCAATCAGAAATAAAGTCTGGCTATGATCCTGTTCTGGCTCCCACTGCCCCTTGGACATGACACCTGCCAGCTTTGGGTGATGGGCTTGGACAGAAGTCACTCTGGTCATCAGCAGCCAAGCTGCCTTTATGGTCTCCCCTTGTATATAGGGTCCCAGCAGCTGCGAGAGCTATGAAAGCTGGGCAGAGACATCCCACCTGGCTCCAGTCAGAGAGGAAGCTGCCAGTAGGCTGTGGAGGGGTTTTGTCCTGAGACCACCTAGCCAGCTGTTCTGTCCTACAGAAGCCTCCAGGGTAGGACCTGCTTACATTGAGCCCTGGGACAAACCTTCTCTACACTGGGGATCAGATTCACTGCCCATCTCCTAGGCACCTGTTGTTTTATTCCTAGAACCCACCTCGGGTCCCTCAGCATCCTCAGAAATGGGTGGAGGTTACTGCATGGACAAGTAGAGACATGGGGTGGGCAGGTTCTGAGCATTTTGGTCCCAGGCTCTGTAGTGGGGATAGGAAGAAAGGACCTAGAACTCAGACCTTTAGCCACAGCCTTAGGAAACCAAGAGTGCAGAACATTTATCAAGGAACTGCTCCAAGGCCGTTTCTCCACTACAGGTGTGCCACTGCTACTGTTAAATGTTCATGCTCACTTTATCAAATTTATATCATATCTTATACCAAAGTATTATGTCAATTTCTATGTAAGTCTACATACTATTGGATTTATAATATAGATGCATAGCAGATACAGATATATCACTATAATTTATATCTAAAATGTTATATATATTTAATAAATAAGGTTTACATAATATGTGTACATGTATTATTTATTTATGCCTTCCGTGAGTGAGATATTCAGATAAGGATCCTGGTAGATCCTTCTGGAATCAAGGGCCACCAATACCCTCTGGGAGGGCTTAGGACCACAGGCTCCTGAAGACAATCACAGATCTGGAGGGTCTTAGCCCATGACTGTCTTCTGTAGAGACAGCTTCTCCTAGCTGGCTGAGGGCTGCCTATGGCTGCGTCCTTCCTTCTGCATGATAATGGGGGGCAGAACAGGTCTCTAAGCAAACCCTGAGCAAGGCCATTCTGTGTGGGTCCCCCTGAACTCTGAACGTGGACATAGGCGGTACTGGATTCACTTAAAGAAGGAACATGATTTATGATCATGGGAAAGAAGGGGAGAAAAGGTTGAGGGCAGAGAGAAAGAGCCCATGCTTGTGATGGGTGTACAGGACCAACACTGAGGCTTTAGTATTGAGTATAATCCTCAGGTTCTCTTCTATGGAGATTATAAATGTACCCCATATGGGAGAAGTGTCTTTGCAGGTATAAATGAAGGGTCTTGAAATGAAGAGATTATCCTGCATTAACCAAGTGAGCTCTAAATGCAGTTACAAGTGTCATTGAAAGAGGGAGGTAGAAATGGATTTAACACAGACTGAAGAGGAGAAGGCAAGGTGATCACAGAGACAGAAACTAAAGCTATGTGGCCATAGCCAGGGAAAGCTGCAGCCACCAGAAGCTGGAAGAAGCAAAACAGACTCTCCTGGAGCCCCTGGAGGAGCCACCCCTGATTACTCCATGATCTTGGCCTGGTGAAACTGATTCTACACCTCTGGCCTCCAGAACTATGAGCGATTACAGGTTGATTACATTTCTGTTGTTTTATGCCATCACATTTTTGGTAACTTGTTACAGCAGTCGAAGGACTCTAATACAAATGTGACTCTAATACAAATGGGATTTAGAAAATCCATACTTGGCCAGGCATGGTGACTCATGCCGGTAATCCCAGTACTTTGGGAGGCCAAGGTGGGAAGATCATTTGAGGTTAGGAGCTTGAGACCAGCCTGGCCAATATGGTGAAATCCTGTCTCTACTAAAAAAAAAAAAAAAAAAAAAAAAAAAAGCCCAGCATGGTGGCATGTACCTGTAGTCCCAGCTATTCAGTAAGCTGAGGCAGGAGGAGGTTGCAATGAGCTGAGATCACACCACTGCACTCCAGCCTGGGTAACTGAGTGAGACTCCATCTCAATAATAATAACAATAATAAAACAGAAAATCCATACTAAAGGTAGTATGATGATCTCTTTGTTCAACTTTCTGATGCTAGATAAGATATAAATGGATTCATGAGAGATTTTATGGTGGAAAAAAATGTATATGAAATTTCACACTGTATAGAGAGGCATCTGTTAGTTATAGGGTAAGTGTTGATAATTTTTAATTCAAAATGACAACTGAAAAGTGATATCTTCATGACGTCTTCATTCTGACTTATTCAAGGATGCGTAAAAGGGGCACTAGGTATTCTGTGTGTGTGTGTGTGTGTGTGTGTGTATTTCATGGCGCATCATCTGGTGAACCCTCATGCCACGCCTTGATATTTGCAGTGCCCTGATGCACAGAGGAAGCAATGGCTCATTAAAGCGCTGGGGTGAGTGTGTTTCCCAAAGTCATGTAATCAGCAACTGCAGAGGCTGAGTTTCAAACCTAGGGCTTCTGACCTTAATTATCTTCCTTTTTCAAGGCCACATTCATTCCATAGAGAAGCTCATGGCCTATAAAATCAGAGAAGAGACAAAGGGTGGTATGAAATTCCCAACATAAGCCCCCCCGCTGCTGCTACCTCTGCTCCTCACCACGCTGACCCTAAACTTAAACTCAGACCCTTCTGCAGTTTGTCTGCAATACACAACTCTCTCGAAGCCTTTACAAACACTAAATGTCTTTCAGGTTTGGGGGCAGAGGCACATCTTGTATGGCTCTGACCACTTCTTTATCTTATCTACCATGCTCATCTCTCTGACTCTACCCTTCCTAGCAGATTATGTCCTGTAAACATAATTTGCCCTTCTAATGTGAAAACAAACAAACTAATAGCCCCCTCCTCTTCTCGTGTGCTATGAAAGTGCACCCCTCAGCTCTCAGATAGCCAGATTGTGTGAAAGCTAATTGAAGGATTTGCCCAAGAGATTTTCTTCCTAAGAAGAACTCTGGAGCTATCTCCTCACAATAAAATGTTCTCTGTCTCTTGTCAAAATTGACAACAAATGATTGCATAGTAGAAATTTTTGTGAGAAGAGAGGACAACCACACACTCAGATGAAAGGCATCACTTCCCCTTGAATTACTTTTGTATTGTTGCTGTTAACAAATTACCACTGCCTTACTGGCTTCAAACAACACAAATTTATTATCTTATAGTACTGAAGGTGAGAATTATCACGGAGCTAAAATCAAAGAGTCAGTAAGGCTCTGTTCCTTCTGGAGGATCCAAGGGGAAAAATCAGATTTCCCTCTTTTTATGTCCCAGCTCCTGTCTGACTGTGACCCTCCTCCCTTTGTACCATAAGGACCCTTGTGATTATGCTGGTCTCACCAGAACATCCGGGATACTCTCCTGATCTCAAAATCCCTCACTTAATCACATCTACCAAGTTACTTTTATAATGTAACATTCATAAGTTCCAGATATTAGGACATGGATGTCTTTGGTGAGATGGGTTTATCATTTCAACAACTATTGTCATCCCCACAACTATCCTTCTCTGAAGCAGAATAAAACACACACACACACACACACACACATACACACACACACACACACACACACACACACACACACACACACACACACAAGCTGATTTATGAAGCAAGAGAAGAGAACTGGAAGAAACCTGAGACTTATGGGTCCCTGATGTATGCACTTTAATTTCTAGGGGAATCTGATTCTGCTGCTCTAATATGTACTTCATGGTTAGTTATTTGTTAAAGGCTCCTTTGATTTGGTGCTTGAATTTAATCTAAGAGAGATTAAATAAAGGGAAACTCAATATTTCTTAAATTTTGTGAATTTTTCTGTTTGTGCATCAAAACAGGAGAATTGTCTGGCAAGAATTCAGACTACCTATACCTCCCCAAGAGTGAGAGTCTGTCCACTGCCTTAGGTTGGGCCCCCCTAGTGACAAGGATTTCCATGCAGGCAGCATATGTACAAGGTGCAAGAAACATTGGGAGGAAACAGGGAAGTGATGTGAGGAAGAGAGGAGAAACAGTGAAAGACTCCTCAGCAAGGGGCTACCACTGAGGACCCCTGGGACTCAAGCCCACATGGAAACACATGGAAAATGCCTCTAAGTTATTCCACCCAAGAGGTGAGGTAGCTGGGGTATGTATACACCTTCCTGTCCTTGCTAACTGAGAACTGTCCTAGGGAATGCTCATGCTTATTCCAGGCCCTGAGATCTGCCATGTGTGCAAGCAGAGCTGCCTTCCCAGCTTCCGAGAGAGTAGCGGGGGCAGACAAGCCATGGGGAGTCAACGTAAGTACAGTGAAGGGGAAAAGTGGAGGGTTACAAAAGTGACTGCTACATTTACACAGAAAAAAATATGTGTATTTCAATCCAGCGCTATATCTCTCTGAACCTGGATCCTGACAGGCTGCTTGGTAGCAAGATCCCTTAAAATTCAGGCCCCTGAAAAAGCAGCAGGCAGATTGCACACAGGATGCACCGCCAAGGTCTGGCCACTCCTAGTCTTGTGTGAGGAATACTCCCCACATTCCTGGCCTCTACTCCACTGAGGCTGATATAATTGGTGCCACTTCGCCTGTTGCTGAATCAAATCAATATCCAAGTTTTATCCTGATTCAAAATATTTATCCATGTCCCTTGGTGCTGGCTTGACAGGAGATGGAGATGCTCTTCTGGATGTGAGACAGGGAAGCTGATGTCTGGGTAAGGATGATGTCCCCACTCACTGCTAAAGAGTAAAAGAGGAAAGTGGCATTGATAGTGCATGGCAGGGACATTCATTGAGCATCAGCCACCCTTGCTAGAAGAGAGGATTCACTGACTTGGCCTTTCTTCAGGGGCTCCCTGTCACCTACTCTCTGGAAAGCTAGGCTCCAGAGGAGCTGGGACGGAGATCACACAAACTGTTGGTGGGGGGTGCAACTAAGCATTACTGAGGAGATACGAGCTTGGTCTTCCTATTTTGGAACAATTGATTATAGAAGCCTGGACTGATCCAGAATTTGTTTATTCTGACTCAGGCTCCTATAGTTTGATGAAGAAACAAAATTGTGTTGAAGTAAACAGATATGGTGTCAATAGTCAGCTCTTCATTCTGATGAACTGGGGGTAAGAATATCCAATGTCAAAAAAGAGGGTAGAATATAGGGGTCCACAAACCAAGAATGAGGTCCAGCCCATTTAGTTCCTGGGTATTAGAGAGACCTATAGTTCTGGACATGGTGGATTTGGGAGGGATACGTGCACTGAGGAATCATTTTATCATCTTTATATATCCACAGAGAATTGCTTGATTTTGTACTGGTAATAACAATGGCTTAAGGTCATTGAAATATATATATGAAACATGCTTCTAATAATTTTTTTTTCACTTTATAAAAGAAAACAATTTCACACTGACAGTGGTGTTGTTAGTACGGAACAAAGAATTTTTACTCTCACATCTATCTGAGAGCGACTTGAAAACCTGATAGCCTCACCCTCTAAGACTTTATTATATATTCCTTACAAACAAGGATAGTCTCCTACGTGCTCCCAATACAACCGTAAAATACATTATTTCATCTAGCTGCCTGGGCCATTTTAAATTTTGACAACTGTTCCAAAAATAACTCTTGTAACAATAGTGGGTCTAGGAAGAAACAGGTTCTCTGCAGTCAGGTCTGCACGGCCCTGGTCTGACCTGGGATTCTGAGGACACTGGGCCTGTGCTAAATTACTGAGATGAACCAGCGCTGCAGCTGTGCCCAGCCTGCCCACTTCCTGCTGATTTGCATGTTCTCAGAACACAGCCCCTTCTCCTGAAGACTTCTTAAAAGGCTGGTGACAGCCTTTGAAGGAGTCAGTCCTAGTCAGGACACAGCATGGACATGAGTGCCTTCACTCAGCTCCTGGGGCTTCTACTGTTCTGGCTTCCAGGTAAAAAAGAACATGAGGAATTTACTCAGTCAGTGTGCTCAGTACTACCTGGCAATTCAGGGAAATCTTCTTATAATATGAATAGAGTGGATATTTGTTTTCATGTTTCCAACTTCTGGTTCCTAATGTGACATCCGTAGGACTCATCTTCATCCTCCCTCTCTGCATTTCTAGGACACAGAGTCACCATCACTTGTGGGCTGGTAAGGACATTCACTATTATATAAACTAGTATAAACAGAAACCAGGGAAAGCCCCTGAGCACCTGATCTATGGAGCATGTGGTTTACAATCTGGATCCCATTAACGTTCAGTGGTACCGGGTGTGGGACAGATTATTCTTTCACCATCAGCAACCTGCAGCCTGAAGATGTTGCAACATATTGTCAACAGGAGAGTTATTATCCTCTCAAAATGATACAAGTCATAACATAAACCCCTCAGGATGGTTTAGATCTATTGCAAAAAAAAAAAAAAAAAAACCCTCAGGGAAGCCAATATGTGAGGCTGAGTTGCTCTAGCTGCTCCTACTGGTGCCTGGGTATGTTGAGAGTGTTTCTCAAAATGCAGCCAAGTGTTGAAAGTCTCTGGGAGGTTTTGGTAGAAAGGGCCATGAAGCCTCCTCTGCACCTTGTCTTTGCTCCTCCTTATCCCCAGCAGCACAACGCCAATGTCCCTCCTGATTTCATTAAGAACAATTGAAGAGTCTGAAATATGGTCTGTTGGAATTCATACAGTCAAGGAGAAGTGACTCTAGGTATTCCACGTAGGATTTTTTTTTCTTTTTTTGAGACAGAGTCTTGCTCTGTCACCCAGGCGGGAGTGCAGTGGTGTAATTTCATCTCACTGCAACCTCCTTTTCCTGTCAAAAGATCCTCATGCTGCATCCTCCCAAGTAGCTGGGACTGCTGGTGCATGCCACCACACCTGTCTACCTTTTTATATTTTTAGTAGAGATGCAGTTTTGAAACTATTTGGTATGAACGAAGCAGCTATGAACATGAGAATTCTCAAATTATGTTCTCATTTTTCCACAGGTAAGCTATCTTACGTAAATTAAAAATGTATTTTCTTTTTTCATCTTGGTACAGTTATATAACTTCTCAGTGGTGTATAAATGAGCCAAACATGGCCTGCGTGCCTGGCCCCTATGCTGTTTATTTTTAAACTACAGGCTTATTTCTCTATGGCCTGTGCCAAATTCAAATTTTACAATCCAATAATTTCAAAAACAGCCCAAATAACTAGGTTTCTAGCCATTCAGAGAATATTTACACTATATATCTCAAAAAACCTCACCTGCATATGAAAGTAATTGATACTCCCCAAGTTATGAAAACTCCAAACCACTTCTGCCCTGGGAGCTCTCTAACCCAGAGACTCCCCACTATGCTGCTGTGTGACATTCCCCAGACACAAAAGCCCCTTCTTCAGTAAATCCCCATCTCCACCTTTTGAGAAGCAACCTTGGCACCTTAGCCTCTGGTCAGACTCCTGCTGTGAGGGACTTTCCCCTGTAAACCCATCAGAGCTTCACCCACTAAAAATCCCATATGCTACTGCCCCCCTGTGGACATCTTCTTTTTCTTGACCAGAACCCAAGCTAGTCAAAACTCCCTTCAAACAAGAACACACTTTCCACTCCACAAACACTGACAATGGACACAACATTCTGTTTCTAAGATTGTCTTACTGAGTCTTAAAAATGATACTCTTGATTCCCATTTTATGGACCCCAAAATAACAGCATCAGACAAATGGAATGCAACTACAATAAACCCCACCTGTGTCAGCCCTTCCTCATTCAGGTGACCACGGTTCAGGTTAGAGACAGAGGCCTGCTCCCTGCCTAGGTCCGAATGGAGGCTGTTCTTACACCTTCTAATCTGTGTCCACCGTGGGGCCACCGCTTTATCTCTTAATGAATAAGCCTTGGGATAATGTGTTAACATACAGCAGAGAGAAATTTCTGCTCTGAATTAGGAATATTATTCTTCAGGTGTGTATAGGGTAATTTCAAAGCCCTTTTATGACTAAAAAAGAATGTTTACAACATTTTACATTTTACAGATATGCAAGGCAATAGATGGTGTGATAAAATAATGAATCACAATGGTAGAAGTTTTGGTTATCATTAAGTTTCATTGAAAAATTCAATACTCTCTTAATTCAAGCATCTTAAAGAATGCTTTGTAAAAAATAACATTTTTAAGAACTGTGTAAAACAAAACATGACAAATTTTTATTGTTATTCATTTTCCCGTAAATCAAATGTTTATATTAAATAATAAATAGAACTGATTCTTCATTGAACACCTGTTTGGAGTAATTCTTCAAAACTAGCAATAAGATGGACTATCGTATTTTCTTTTAATTAGGGTCTTTACATTTTGTATTTTTTCTTTCTTTCTACTTCTACTGTTTCTGACTCTTTTCACTGTCGTGATTAATTAAGAGTCTGACATTTGCAAGACCAGGAACCAGATTAGAATTGGTCAACATCATAATGAAAAAGTCAAATACATAAATTTACAAAATGTAATAAAAGGGTTAAAAAATTTAATAGTTATACATGAGACATTTATTCTAATTCTACCTCTTAGCTACAGTGTGATATGATTGACCCAGATTATTGCCATGGAGTTCACCAATTAAAGGTCAATATCATTTTTACTCAATTATCTTTTTTAACCTTGTAAATAAATATTATTTGGTACATTTCTTGGAAGACATTCGGACCAAGATTTCTTTTGGAATCTTACCTAGAATTGTACTGGTTTGTTCTTGTTCTTGGGCAGCATGACTTTTTGTTAACTTACCTAAGACTACATAGCAATACAAAGTAAACTTTCCATTGTTTCCCTGCCCCCACTTTTTTTTTTTCAGAACTACAACTCTCCTTGTGAAGGGATTTGATGTAGTTACCACTTTTCAGGAGCAGTTTAATAAAATGTTAAACACATCTCTGACAAATGAAGACTAATCCGGTTGTTTCCCTATCTAATGATCAGCTGTGTGGTAGATTGACATCACTGAGCTGTGATCATTTTCACACGGAAGCCCAGGAAAATGGCAGTCATAGGTAAATTTTATGCTACGACATAAAACTGTGGATCCAGTTCTTGCTCTTCTCACACAGAGCATCTCCATTTGAACTGTGGACTCAGGACTGTGGTTGCACCACCTCCAGGGTGAGGGAGACTCAGGTAAACTCAGAGCTGACAAGAGCCTGGAAGTCCTGATGGGACCTGATTCCACACGACCAGGGAGACTGTGTGGGAAGAGTTTCCCTGAACACCACTCAGAAAAACATAATGCAAAGTTATTTCTTGTTTGTTCTGTATCCTTATCCTAAGAAATTCTTCTCTTAATGCCCTCTGGTTAATCTTGCATATGTGAGATAATTATGATGAGACATATACCAGATTGCTATAATTGGTCACTAGTGATTTTTATATTCACTGCCTGAGTCATGAAATTCTTTCCTCTTAAGTTGCAACTATGTGCTTTCTAAATCCAAGAGACACATATCATCCTCCAGGTAAAGACCTTCAACAGAGTACTCGTATGTAGATAAATCACCAGATTTCAGGGGAAGGCAGTTTCTAACACTTGCATCTAATATTCATGAACAGTAATCCTGGTAACAGTGGATACCAGATAACTCTTGAGCTGGCTGAAGTCTTCCTTTTTATGTGCAAGCACGCTGCCCTGCAGTGCTTGTGGGGATAGGGCTCTTTCCTTCTCTAAATGAGCTGGGAGGGAGCCAAGCAGAATGGCATTCACCTCACAGAGATTCATCCTAAACGCACATGTCTATATTGTGCAGAATGATTTTGGCACTCTCTCAGAGGGGCACACCTTATGTGTCTTTGTTCAAGATCCACATTTCACAGTTAGATCCTCTTCCCATGACTACAGGCAAGATGGACTTAAGCTCTATTTGTTTTCCTCCAAGACACATTTTTATATCACATTGCTCACAAGAAAGACCAGCCCCAACCACTGGCTCTTTCACACCACTACACCCACCAGGAGATTTGCATATTGTCTCCTGGGGAGAACCTTCCCTTGCAGTCAGATAAAAGCTCAGCTCTAACTTTGCAGTGACTGATCAGAACTTCTCAGTTCACCTTCTCAAGATGAAGGTCCCTGCTCAACTCTTGGGGCTATTAATGCTCTGGGTCCCTGGTAAGAACAGAAGGAAAGGAGGGAGGAGAATGCAGTGGGAGGGTGAGCTCTGGGGCCCCACGGTCTCCCATGTTTGTTCTAACCCTATATTAAGAAATATGTTCTAACTTCTAGGGAAGGGAATTTATATTTTATCCAAAGAATAATTAGAAACCATCTCAAAAGAACAGTGACCAGTGCTCTAAGATCTTAAAAAATAAAACAATCCTTTGTGCTTATTTTAGTATATTTTATTTTCAAAAGTCTATTATTTATGATATGAATAAAAATTTTAAAAAAGATTAATCATAAATCAATATCATATGAGAATTCATGAAAGTTGCTCATAATATTTGTACATAATCTTGCACTTTTTTCTCATTACTTTAGGATCCAGTGGGGATATTGTGATGACTCAGACTCCACTCTCCCTGCCCATCACCCCTGGAGAGCCGGCCTCCATCTCCTGCAGGTCTAGTCAGAGCCTCCTGCATAGTGATGGAAACACTTATTTATATTGGTACCTGCAGAAGCCAGGGCAGCCTCCACAGCTCCTAATCTATAAAGTTTCCAACAGGGCCTCTGGGGTCCCAGACAGGTTCAGTGGCAGTGGATCAGGCACAGATTTCACACTGAAAATCAGCCGGGTGGAGGCTGAGGATGTTGGGGTTTATTACTGCATGAACTATCTGCAAGCTCCTCCCACAGTGATATAGCCCTTAACAGAAACCTCTTGTTTGGATGGCCCAGCTGCCCACATGTACTAATTGTCTGGAGAGCAGTTCAGCAGGGTCTCTGAGTCTGCAGAAGAGGAAGCTATTGGAGAACTCAGGGCAGAGTTTGCTGCTGAGGACTCTGGTCCCATGAGAGCCTCAGCCGTGCCTTAGTCTCACATGCTAGTGCTCCATCAGCTTTCGCAGCCTGGGCATGGCATCAGCAGTAGAAGTATTCAGATGATTCAAGACCTGGAACATAACAGCTATCATAAAAAGAGAGTAAATGAAAGCTCATTCTCACCCTCCCTGTCTTGCCCACATTGTCAAGTACATTTAGTTGGCAGAGCAACACCAGACCGCGGAAACAAACGAGGGGTAACTCAAGTGGAATATGTGTTGGAAATAAACAGTTTAAAGTTGAGTTTATTCAAGTTAATACTTGGTATATGGGAAAATTATTATTTTCTCACTTTCCGAACTACTCCTTTATCACTTAACTAAACTGCCCTTTTCATTAACATATTAGAGAACGCATTCTATGCAAGCTGTCCTCAGGGGATTATGGCTAAGAATAATCAGTAAATATGTTTGACTGACTATTCATAGAGTTTCTAAATCCATTCCATGCATACAGTCCCAATGCCAAACATCTCTAAGTTGATTCAATTACCTTTTGCCCAGTGAAAAGGAAGCTCTTGCAATTCCAAAGTAAGCTCTGAAATAAAGAGCATAAACTGAAAGATGGAGAAGGTTAAGTTTACTTCAAATACTACAGGAGAAACGCAGAATTAATACAATACAATATGTCACTACTAAGGCTGCTGTTGTATTTCCCTGACGTGAGATGTAGGATCTCAGGCCTGTCATGTTATTCAATTTCTGAGAAGACTTTTATTTTAAGTGTGGCCACTCGTGACTTGCAGGAGTATCTGGAACAATCTACAGTAGAGAATCTACTCAAAATTACATTTAAAAAGAAAAAGGTGACTGTTTTTGGTGATGGCTGACTAGAGGTAGCCAAGAAGAGCTGCTCCCACTGAGAGAAACCAGACCATCAATTAGACCAATATACTCCAGGCAGATCTTTGGGAAGAAGACTTTTGAAGCAGAAAGAGGAAGTACCAGAAACAGGGAGGACACATACTGAGCTGGAAGGGGAGGAAGCTGGAAACCCTGTGTGGGGTTGCTGAATACCAGGACTCCTTCCTGGCCCTGAGTGGCCCCTTGGGAAGAGGTAAGTGAAATAGGCATGGAGCATCACACACTTGCTATAGACCTCCAGAATCTGAGCTCTGGAAAACCCCATGACCCCTACAGATATTTGAGTTGGCAGGTGGAACTGCCCATAGACTGGACAGAGACAGAACTTCAGTCCTGCATAGAGCTCAGAGGGTTTGGAGTGGGAGAGGCTGCTGTGGAGCACGGCCATGGACACCATTCCCCAAGGCTCACCTTATTCCTGTAGGTGGCTTTAGCCTTTGTGAGCTGCAGGACCTGGAGACAGCAAGGCTGTCTGCCTGAAGAAGGGGCCAGTCTGATCCGAAAGCCCCTCTGTCCCGCAGTGTCCACCCCTGCCAGCACCTGCTTGTGTGCAGCCTCAGTTGTCCCACCAAAATACTTGCCAGCAGCCACCACCATAACTCTTTGCCAGCAGCTCCTGCTTTCTCACTGGAGTACTTTGGCAGATGGACCTCTACTGGTGCATATCCACCCACAGCCTTCTCCCACCTGAAAACAGTTGCCCTCAGCCTACCCTGACCAACACCCTGGCAGGCATACATGATTGGATTTCCAATGCCCTGTTGGTGTGCACTTGTACATAGCCTCCTACCACTGCACAGCTGAGGAACGCTCACCCTTGGCCCCCACCACAGCACACTTGTTGGCAGCCCCCTCGATACCTTGCCACAGCACTTCTGCCAGCAGCCCCTGTTGGAGTGTTGTTGCCAACAGACTGTGAACATCTCAGATGTTCAGCACAGCAAGTGCTTTACCTCAAGGAGCCGGAGAAGAAAGCTGTGGGCCTGGTCAGCCTTCTAGGGTACAGCACACAGCACAGGAGTGCTGAGCTGAGCCTTGTCCCCCTGAAAGCATCTAGAAATGTGGCCAATCAACAAAATCCATTATACCAGAAGCAAACCTCAAGAACATAAAAGAATATAAAAGCAAAAAGCCCCATCCAGTGACAGAAACTTCAAAGTTAAAAAAAGGTCAGCCCACACAGATGATCAAGAACAGTGCAAGAATACTGGCAGCTCCAAAAGCCAGAATGTCTTCTTACTTCCAAACAGCTGCACTAAGGGGGTTCTTAACCTGATTGGAATGGCTGAAATGACAGACATAGAAGTCATAATCTTGATAATAAGGAAACTCAATAAGATACAAGAGAAGGTTAAAGTTCAATCCAAGGAAAGTGTCTGGCAAGGGACCCTTGGGCCCCTTTCTCCCCCTCCTCCTCCTCCTACTCGGGCCCCGGCCACATGGAAAGTACCCAAAAGGTCTCTCCAGGTGACTCAGTCCTTATTAAGTCTCTCTCTCCAAAGCCTCTCGCCCCCAAGTGGGAGGGACCGTACACCGTTATCCTTACCACCCCATCAGCCATCAAGATTGCTGAAGTTCAATCTTGGATCCACCTGTCCCGGGTAAAAAGAGCCCCCCATGGACCCCCCTCATGTTGGAAGGCTGTTCCTACTGACCCTCTGTCTGTCAAACTTAGCAAGGTTTAGTAGCCACACCCCTTACATATAGAGGTTTTACCTAACTGAAAACTATACCAAAACCGCCTTCATTTGTAACCTACATCAATGAATCCGGCCTAGTAGAAACCCGAATCAAAAACCTCCAAAAAATTGAAACTAACCTACAAAACCAAAAGTTCTCGGCTGAAGCCACAGTGTGGTGGTCTTCCTCAATGTACACTCTCCTATCCCTGTTACTTGGGCCCCTAATAGTTGTCTGCCTAATCTTACTCATTGCTCCCTGTTTCCTGCACTTGCTACAACGGCGTTTCCAAGAGCTGACTCGGGTCACGGTCCACCAAATGTTACTCCAGCCTCTCAATTCAGGCCACCAGCCCGAGTAAAGCCCCCAGCCAACCTAACTCCTTATCTCTTTCCCCCTCGCCGCCCAAAATCAGCAGGAAGCAGCCAGAAAGAAAACCGCCGCCCTTTTTCCTCTTTAAGGAGTTGGGAATGTCTGGCAAGGGACCCTTGGGCCCCTTTCTCCCCCTCCTCCTCCTACTTGGGCCCCGGCCACATGGAAAGCCCCTCCTCCCTCACAAGGAAGGTCCCTTGTCTCACTCCGTCTATTGTCCCAGCCCAGCCTGCACAACTTCAGCTGACGCAATTCCAGTCACCTTCCCGCCCGACAACCAACCTGCCCAATCGCCACCCGCCAGATCAGCTCTCCCACTCCTCCAGTCCCTCTACCCCTATAAAAACTGCAGAACAAAGAAAACCGGCGCGAGACTGCTGACTCTTCCCATCATGAGTCCAGTCCACCCGGAGACTCTCCAATAAAGCCTGAACTTCTTTTCCATCTGGTTAATTCGGTCGCACCTTGCGGTCCAGGTTATGAGGGTCCGGGCAGGTCAGACAGAAAGCAGTATAATAAAGCAAGAGTTGAAAGATGACATAGCCATATTAGGAAGAACCAAAATTAATTTCTGGAAATAAAAATGTATTACAGAAATTCATAATACAATTGGAAGCATTAATGATAGAATAGACCAAACTGCGGAAAGATTCTCAGCGATTCCTCAAGGACCTAGAAATAGAAATTCCATTTGACCCAGCAATCCCATTACTGGGTATATATCCAAAGGACTATAAATCATTCTACTATAAGGACACATGCACACGAATGTTCATTGCAGCACAGTTTACAATAGCAAAGACCTGGAACCAACCCAAATGCCCATTGATGATAGACTGGACAGGGAAAATGTGG
>PVKV010035232.1:0-16852 GCA_004027835.1 Alouatta palliata
ACCGCAACCTCCGCCTCCTGGGTTCAAGCAATTCTCCTGCCTCAGCCTCCCGAGTAGCTGGGACTACAGGCACGTGCCACCACGCCCAGCTAATTTTTGTATTTTTAGTAGAGACGGGGTTTCACCATGTTGACCAGGATGGTCTCGATCTCTTGACCTCGTGATCCACCCGCCTCGGCCTCCCAAAGTGCTGGGATTAGGAGTCTTTTTCTCTAGACTGTGACCAACCAGGACGAAGCCTGGGAAGGGAGCACATGCCATTTTGGGGTGGAAACGGTTGTATCAACCCCGAAAAGGGAAAGGGTAGAGGCAGTAGAGAGACAATAATAAGAACCCATGAGTCATCTATGTCATCTATCTTCCACCCAAGCTGCCAGGGAAAAAACAAAAATCCACAGGAAGAAGAATGGAGACTTTTCTCACCCCTTCCTTTTCATGGGTAGATTTCATTTTCTCCTACTTTGCCACAAAAACCTCTGTCTTAGAAATGAAGGCACACGCAATTCTTCCCGCAATAGTAACAAAAACAGATAAGCACACATATGAAAGACAGTAAAGACACATAGATAATTTCTGCCCCCTTTATAACTTAAGGTCCACAATTTAAAATGTGTTGTATATATCATATACAGTATATATTATATATGTAATAAAGACATCTTACAGGCATTTTTCTATGCACATACATTAATTGAATTATTCAAAGATTCAAGTTCCTGCATGCTGGGGTAAGCAAAAACAGACATGATCCCGCTTTCGAGCTGCTTTCCGTTGGGTGAGACACCATGAACACTCATCCTAATAAATAGACCATCACAAAGGGATGGCTGTGCCCAGAAGGAAGGTGGCTCAGTGAGCGCCCATCACCAAGAGCTGATGCAGGCCGGACCATGCTGTGGGCGGCAGCACTTCTGGGTCCAAACATGTCCTCATTTCTCTGAGGAGATGAGGCTTTACTTGAAATCCAAAGAATCAAATAACTGGAAAGAATTCCAAGACAAACAGATAAACCACAGAAGGTGTTGTGTGTATCTATCTTCCAGTCATTTCTAAAGACCTGGAGTGAAGTATACTTGGGAAAACCTCAAGAGGGGTCACTGACACTTGATTCCACGCTCGGTTTTCACACTTCTTTGTCTTGAGGCCCAAATGCCTTAAATGAACAATCTGGATGGAAAACAGAGCTTGCCTCATCATTGCTGTTTTCTAACGACCAAATTCACATCCCGCTGTGTGATAACTACCTTTCAGCCTGTGGTGCCAGCTAACTGGGTGCTGGAATGCGGAGTTCCTGAGGGTACCTCTGATCAGCATATACCACCTTGCTACCTCTGTGACCCTCCCTAGATGGGCTAACAGAGGTACCTTTCCCAATTATTTATGAGCCAGGTACAACACTAGGCTTTCTGGGATTCATACTGCTGTTTCCACTGATACTTGTTTGTGGGATAAATGGTAATGAAAGTGGGACTCCCATGAATAGACGACATAATTGCATAAACCTTGTTTCCATAGAAAACCAACTAAAATTCCCCATCATTGCTCTAAAACTTATCTGTGTCTCTTATCAGGTGACAGTCCTTTGAAGAAATGCTCCGATGAACTATCTGGGGGGAACATCGGTAATTGTTTTGTGAGTTGTTTTCCTTGTAAGAAACAACCAAAAATAGGATTATGGCCTGACTTATCACCTTAATTTAGCAGGTTGGATTCCTGTAAGCCCCAGCGGACCTCTCCAGCCTCACGCATGCCGGCTCTTACCTGCTCTGTGGGTGCTGGTAATGCTGCCAACATCTTTCAGGGTGACTTTGTTCACATTCTTCTTCTCTACCAACCCTCGCTCCCCAGAGTTTAATATCCACATCTCCTAAGGTCTCTATTACTTTTCCACCTTAAGTCAGCTAATCCCCAAGGTTGGGACACCTACCTGCACACATTTAACTACTCCCACCTCTGAGAAACTGGACTGCCCACTTACATATCTGAAATGCATTTCCTGTTCCTGGCTCTTGACTCTTCAGCCCCACCTGCTCCATGGAGCTTTTCTGTAATAACAGCCCCTGGCCTCAGTTTCATCTCTACAATTCTGACAGCCGCATATGTACGGTGATCTAATAACTCATTCACCCAGGCCTTTATAAAACACCTATGATCCATTCTGCCATTCACTTGTAACTGGTTCCATTCCATTTTGGACTTTGCAATTCTGCACAATGTCAGAAACACAGTCAATATTCCCTTCATGCTGCTGAAGTACTAAAAAAATAAGATCACAAAGAAAAGTAGCAATGACCTGTACTGAAGAGTAAAGCTGGACGCAAATAAGTTACTCCTTCAAAGCTCATAACTGTTTTTACTTTGACTAACGTGACTAAGCACCCTGTGCTGTACCATGCCATGAGTTAGACACTATGGTCTTAACTTGGGACTTACTGTAACGATTTCTCTAAGATGATGGACTATAATGTCTTCTAATAAATAAGAAAACGTTTGGACAAGCCAACTTTCAGAAAATGGAAAAATGAATAGCTGTGCCAAAAGTGTGTTTCTTTAACTCCTCACTGCAACATAAGCAAAGTGGCATACATTGGACAGACACCAAATCAGCTAATATTCTCTTCTCAGTACATCCTAGAGGGGCAACGCTTTCACAAAGCACCATCCACCCCTTCACCTCTGGAACAGCACAAGACAGCAAGCTACTTCAAACACAGCCCAGAATTCACAAGTTCTTGGTAAGCTTCAAAAATATCTGCAACCAAAACCAGTGAGATGAAATCACTGGGCTTAGCAGGAGCATCAACAGTAACACCTCAAAGTAGCCAGGGAGGGCCAGGCAGCAGCCAAGATATAGTGAGGACTGAGCTCACACACACAAGTTCCTTCCATAATACAGAGCCTTTCTAGAAGGTATTCTTTTAGTAGGCAGTATTTATCCAGCATCATTTTGAACCTTCCTTGTTTAGACCAAAGCAATGAAAAGGAAGAAAGTCCCCAAATACTAGGGACACATTTTTTAACCAGTTGAGTCTATTGATTGGAGATGTAAGAATTTCAACTCTTCAGCTGGGCGTCGTAGCTCACACCTGTAATCCCAGCACTTTGGGCGGATCCCCCCAGGAGTTCAAGATCAGCCTGGCCAACATGGCGAAACCCTGTCTCTACTAAAAATATAAAAATTAGCTCGGTGTGGTGGCGCATGTCTGTAATCTACTTGGGTGGCTGAGGCATGAGAATTGCTTGAACCCAGGAGGCGGTGGTTGCAATGAACTAAGATCGTGCCACTACACTCCAGCCTGGGCAACAGAGCAAGACTCTGCTTGAGAGAAAAACAAAAAAAGTATTTTGACTTTTCTACCCTTCAGGAAGGGTGTAAAATCCAAAGTAGTGGCAATACTTATACACATCTAAAGATGTCTATGTCTCTTCTCACTGTGGTCTGGGGTGTACTGGGAAAAGAGCAACCTGTGGAGCATTTCCAGGCTCTTTTCTAAGCTGAAGGGAGAAGACACAAGTCACATTTCTGAGGGCTGAGGCTTGATTAGTCAGCCCCAGCTTGCTCATGGTTGACACCCTCAATCAAAACTTACATACACGCACACGCACGCACACATACACACACACACACACACACACACACCAGTAATGATAAGAAACAGTCTATCATCTAGAAATGTCTTATTGGTTCTCCTGTTTCTGTGACTTTCCCCAGAGGTCTGTCTGAAAGCCCAGTTAGCCTGGTGGTGGGGACACCTCCGTACCCTAGACAACCACAGGGAAAGATCTTTAGTGCATAGGAAATGGGCCGGAGCGACGCAGCAGTTGCCAATACAGGACAGAACAATTTCCAGAGCCCTCAGAGGCACCGACCCACTGTGGTGAAGAGGCACCAGGCAGGTGAGAGACAACAGGCTCAGGCTGCAGAATCATAAGGAGTGCTCGGAAGATGGGCAGGAAGCCAGGGCTGGGCCAAGAGGCCACATGGCCAACAGCAGGGGTCAGTGTGGACTCAAAGAAGTCTGGAGATGGAAGGGGAGACCTTCAGGATTAGCTAGCCCAATCCTTCTTTTACAAGGGCTGAGAGCTACTCAGCAACTTGTCCAAAGTCACAAAACTAGGGAGTAGAAGGACAAGGGCCAAAATCCAAGCCTCTGTCTTGAAAGATAAGGAAACAAATGTTTCCACAGTTTAGCTACTTATATCAATTCCTTTCAGTGTTTCCAAAGGTATATTTTGACTAACATGGAAAGACAGATTAGTGTTCTGTGGTTATGAACCCAGACTCTGGAGCCAGGCTATCTGTGTTTGAATCGCAGGTCTGCCACTTACACTGTGACCCTGAGCAAGCGACTTCACCTCTCTGTGACTCAGTTTGCTCATCTATCCAAGAGGGATAACAACAGTGCCTACCCTCATGGGACTATGAAGCTCCTAAGTGAGTTAATCTATGGAAAGTGCATTAGCCTGTCTCAGCTGCTTGGGAGGCTGAGGTGGGAGGATCGCTTGAACCTGGGAGATTGAGGCTGCGGTGGGTTCTAATCCCCACACTACACTCTAGCCTAGGTGACAGAGACTCCATCTCTTTAAACAAAGAAAAGAAAGCACAGTGCCTGGCACAAAATAAATGCTACAAAAAAGGTAGGCAGGAATTTCTTAGGGAAAAAAGAATGCTCATATTGGTTTCTCCACATCACACCTGCTCCTCAGCCCCCAGTTCGTCTTGGTCATAGGTCACTGCCTTTTCCCACAGCACCCGGGACTAATGCTTCTAAGTCACACCCCTCTCTCGTAATCCATCCAGGCCCAACCCAGGCAGATATCAGCTCAGCCAGCCAAAGTGGGCGAAGAAGCAAAAACTCTGAATAAATGCTTATGTGACTACTGGCCATCCAGCCTATCACCCTTTAGATGTCTGCTGCCAAAACCCTGAACTCAGAAGTTACCTCACGTGACCCTCACGTCCTACTTTCCTAGACTACCCACTCCCTTGACCTCAGAATCTGCTTTAATGCCCTCATCATGTCCTCCAGGCCTTCAGACCTTCTGCAGGGACATCAGGCCTGGAAGCCCCACTCACCTGCCTATCCCACCTGTGTTCCATGGCCAGTCTTGTCTGTGATGTTCTCATCAGTTCCCTTGCTTCCTTTATCCCTCATCCTTCCACCTTCATTCCATGGAGAGACCACACGATGCTGTCCCTCCTAGGCTGCCACACTTGGTGGGATAAAGCCACAAAACCAGGCCCACTGCGTCCACTATAGACCTACGCTATCCTCCATCCTTTACTGCTGACTGAATGCCTGTCACATTCCCATGGGGGTCCGGTCCTAGCCCACTCTCCTCCAGCTCTGACCCTGACCATGGCTTTGCCTCAGACCCACTGAGAAAGCCCAGACTACCAAGTACTCTGTGTGCCAAACATTCCTCCAGACATGCTCCTCACGCTTTAGCTTGCATTTGAATCCCCAGGGATCTTGTTCAAACACAAACTTCCATTCACAAGCGTGGACCTGAGATTCCCCCAGGTGCTGGCAATGCTGCTGGTCCCCAGAACACACTTGGGGTAGCAGAGTTCTAAGAACTTACATACACTAACCTTCGCATTTTTCTAAATATGTTGTTTTTGATCCTCATGAAAAACCTGCAAGTGAGGTATTATTCCTATTTCACAGAGACAGAAAGTGAGATTCAGAGAGGCTGGAAAACCTGTCCAAGGTTCACACTGAGGAGAGGCAGGATTCAAATGAAAGGCTGACTCTGAAGCCTGAACCCTAGTTTTTCCTCTTTTAATTGGGAGACGAGGTAAGGATGGAAGGGTATAAAGAACAGAATTAGGTTTTAAAAACACACGTGTAATGGTTTATTTGTAATACAAACTATTAAAAGCTTCTTAGCTGATGTGAATGACAGAAAGATGGATTATGAAATGCAAGACGACGTTGCATTTCATAATCCGTCTTTGCATTGTGCTAGAGATTCCGCCTAACAGCCAAAGACCTAAAAGCTATCAGAAAGTAAGTTAAGTCTACCAATCAACATGGAAGAAGACATCCACAGGGACACAGGGGAAACTTTATGCGTGCAGATAAAGAAAGCGAACATACAGGTCAGGCGCAGTGGCTCACGACATTTTGGGAAGCTGAAGCAGGAGGATCACTTGAGGCCAGGAGTTTGAGACCAGGCTGAGAAACACAGCAAGACCCTGCCTCTAGAAAAAAGATGAAAAAATGACTGGGCGCAGTGGCTCGCACCTGTAATCCCAGCACGTTGGGAGACCAAGGCAGGTGGATCACGAGGTCAGGAATTTGAGATCAGCCTGGCTAATATGGTGAAACCCTGTCTCTACTAAAAACACAAAAATTAGCCAGAGATGGTGGCGGTCACCTCAGCTACTCAAAAGGCTGAGGCAGGAGAATTGCTTGAACCTGGGGGGCGGAGGTTGCAGTGAGCTGAGATAGCACCACTGCACTACAGCCTGGGTGACAGAGCGAGACTTTGTCTCAAAAAAAAAGAAAGAAAGATAAAAGATTAAAAAATGAGCCAGGCATGGTGGCGCACACCTGCAATCCTAGCTATTCAGGAGGCTTAGGTGGGAGGATTGTTTGAGCCCAGGAGTTTCATGCTGCAATGAGTCGTGACTGCACCACTGTAATCCAGCTGCGGTGACAGCGTGAGACCCTGTTCTAACGAGAGAGAGAGGGGGAACAAGGGAACATATAGATAACCTCTAACCAGCATGTTTGTGGAAGCTTTGGGGTCACTCAGGGCTGGAAAGTCTGAGAGCGCTGCAGAGACTGAATGCCACACCACGCTGCTCTCTCCACACTCTCCTCTCCCTCTCCCTTCCCTCTTCTCCGGCTCCTCAAGGCTAGGGCTCCTACTTGCACCCCAACCCCCCTGTGCCACCCAGTAGTCATGCCTGCTCACCGCTCTTCAGCCTGTCCTTTGCCCCCAGAGTCTCCCAGCTGGCCCGCGGGCATGCTTGGCGACTCCTGGATCCTGCTTAAATCAGTCAGTTCGTGCCGAGCCCCTGCCCTCACAGTGGTCTTCTGCTCCATGCTGCGTGAAAAGGTGGCGATCATTTCTGACTCAGAGCTTCTTCCCCATTCCACCCACTTCTCAATTCCTGTGATTTTTCTTCCTCCTTCATTGTTTGGGTAGACTTCACAGTGCCCATATCCAAGGGCTTCTCTGTCTTTATCCTTCCAGTTCTGCAGCAGCATGTGACCAATCCCTCTTTAACAAGTCCACTCACACCCACCTCTGCTTGGCGTCCGACAGCGTGTTCTCCTGGTACTTCTCCTATTCCCTGACTACTCCCAGAACTCTCCCTTTCATTTCCTGTCTCCTCACTACAGGCATTTCCAAGAACCTGCCCTTGACCCTCATCTCAATCGTCCACTTTCTGACATCTAGTGCATCCTGTCCGACCCTTTGAGGGCAGATCTGAGTCTGCTCTGTTCACAGATGAATCCTCAGAGCAATGCCTGGCATGTAATAGTAGGCACTTGCTCAATATTTGCTGAATAAATGAGCTGCTAGCCGTGTTACTGAGCTGCTCACCTTGCATCTTCAAACAGCTCATTGCAAGGCTGGGGCTAAAGGGCTGTAGCTCACCACGTGGAGAGAACTGCCATCCTTCCTCAAATCATAGCACACACAGGAAATGATATATCTGCATACCTCTCTGAGTAAGCAGGCCTTTGGATTTACAGGCAGCCCCTGCCCTGTGGGTATCAATATCATGACAACCCACCTGAAACCCATGTGGGTCCCTTACCATGGCCCACAAGCTGAGGAGTTCTGTCTAGTCCAGCTCTAAATAAGAGCAAGGAAGAGCCAATATCAGAATATTCTTGACTTGGTGTCACTTTTTAGCTCCGAGAAGTAACTCATCGGTCTGCACACTACCTCTTTTTCATTAGGATTCTAAAGTAGCACCCACTCTGAAATGTGTCCGGAACTCTTAAGCACAATTCCAGTCTTCACCATTCCAAGCCACATTCATCCTAGACAGAGCAACACCAGCCATGGGTTCTTCTCCACTCCTATGAAACACCCCACGTGATGTAAATATTTTCACATTACAACTGCTTATAAAGGTGTGAAACAGGATGCAGTTAAGGTCCCAGAACATTTTTTTTTTTTTTTTTTTTTTTTTTTTTTTTTTTTTTTTTTTTTTTTTTTGAGACGGAGTTTCGCTCTTGTTACCCAGGCTGGAGTGCAATGGCGCGATCTGGGCTCACCGCAACCTCCGCCTCCTGAGTTCAAGCAATTCTCCTGCCTCAGCCTCCCGAGTAGCTGGGACTACAGGCACGTGCCACCATGCCCAGTTAATTTTTGTATTTTTGGTAGAGACGGGGTTTCACCATGTTGACCAGGATGGTCTCGATCTCTTGACCTCGTGATCCACCCGCCTCGGCCTCCCAAAGTGCTGGGATTACAGGTGTGAGCCACCGCGCCCGGCCTAAGGTCCCAGAACATTTTACTTACACTTGAATCACGCTGCACAGTGACTCCATGATCTACCACAAACACTTAGAGCACTGTGGAGAAATCAGCATTGAAACAACACAAGCAGATGCAGTGTCATGATCTCCGGCCCGCTGGAAACGCCTGTTGCTAGGGAGTGACAATGTTAACCACTGGGTCTAATTCTGTTGCTTCCCAAAGTCTACAGTTAGTGTGGGGAGAAATATTCCAAGATCGAAAAAACCACTAACTGTGCCAACTGCAGCACTTCGCCTTTTCCAGAAGATAAATTATGAAGAATTTTTGCCAGTTCAAGTTATTTTCCCAAAGCAGAGTCAAATGACCCTGAAACCCTGCCTTTAAGAAATCAATGTAGGCAGGGCACGGTGGCTCACGCCTGTAATCCCAGCACTTTGGGAGGCCGAGGCGGGTGGATCACGAGGTCAAGAGATCGAGACCATCCTGGTCAACATGGTGAAACCCCGTCTCAACTAAAAATACAAAAAAATTAGCTGGGCGTGGCGGCGCGCGCCTGTACTCGCAGCTACTCGGGAGGCTGAGGCAGGAGAATTGCTTGAACCCTGGCGGCGGAGGTTGCAGTGAGCCGAGGTCGCGCCACTGCACTCCAGCCTGGCGCCTGGTGATGAGTGAGACTCTGTCTCAAAAAAAAAAAATTAAAAAAAAAAAAAAAAAGAAAAGAAATCAATGCAATCAAACCAAACAGCTATGAACTGTCTGGACAGCGTCCCTCCAACTTCATTTGATAAAGTGAGATGCAGACACACACTGACAGACAAGCACACACCTTATTTAACTGCCAGACGCAGTGCCAATATGAAAATGTACATTCAATCTATGGGGGGAACATCAGCTCAGCAGCTCATCGCTGAAACAAAATAGCCGTGTAAATGCCGACTAGCCTGCTGCCTTGTAAGGAACGATCACTGACAACTAGAGTTCCTATTCAGCAGGCTAATAAGAATAATTATAGCCAGGCCAGGCATTAATCAGCTTGGCACATACAGGAATTCTGTTAACAAGGCTAAAATGAGTGCCAAGGAATCTCTGAAGGCCACAGCACTTCAAAGACTGTTAAAGCTGGATGGATTCACTAGGGTTCCTCCCGCTGGTCTTCCTCCGCCTTTAGTGCTTTCCAGAGGGAGTTACATTTCAGCCTCTGTCCTCAGAGCTGGTGTGGCCACCTGCTAGGGCTGCAGAGACGCCACACCTCCGAGGTGCATGCTGGCACTGCCCTTCCCTTCAGGAAGTGTGCCTGGACTGCACTCACCCTGGATTCTCCTATTTTGAAATGCAGTTTCACTTTCAAACCACTATCATCCTTCTTTGCCTAAGCTAATCTCAAGCAATACACAGCATAAGGTTTAGCGAACATTAGTCAACTTTTCATTAGCAGAGGCAGAACGGAGTCCTGAAATCAGATCCTGGGTTTGCTAGGGAGTATCTGTATGACTCTGAACAAGTTATCTAACTTTTCTGGGCATCAGTTTCCTTATCTGTAATAAAGAGAAAATAATAGTGACTTCCTCAAAGTATTGCTGTGAGGAATAAATACCAGAATGTATATCAGAGCTTGACGCCCGATATGCACGCTAGAAATAGTAGCTACTATTACTGTGCCCATTAGGTACAGAGCCTTGTAGAGAAGCTATGAGGAAAAAAAACAAAATACTCAGTAAGCAGAGAGACACACACGCACGTTTGATGGGAGTGGCTATGCCTGGGCAGGAGGGTGGACACATTTTCTCTCCTTTTTTTTTTTTTTTGAGACAGGCTCTTGCTCTGTTGCCCAAGCAGGAGTGCAGTGGTGCGATCAGGGTCCCCTATAGCCTTGACCTCCCAGGCTCAAGTGATCCTCCCCACTCAGCCTCCCAAGTAGCTGGAACCACAGCTACCATACCTGGCTAACTTTTCTTATTTCTCAGTAGAGATGGAGGTCTCACTATGTTGCACAGGCTGGTCTTGATCTCCTGATCTCAAGCAATCCTCCTGCCTTGGCATCCCAAAGTGCTGGGATTGCAGGCGTCAGCCACCGTGTTTAGCCCACATTTTTCTTTTGATCTTATATCCTTTATAAGTAACACAGAGACTGCTAGCTGTTCCCTCAAAATCTGTCCTTCCCTTCTTCCACAGTAGCTGGCACATGGCTCCCAGCTTTCCTTACAGCTAGCGTGGCTTGGACCCAAATTCTCTCCAATAGAATGTGTGCAGAAATGATGTGTGCCACTTTCAAGTTTGACCCACAAAGACTCCATATATTCTACTCCAAGCTCTTTCCTCCTTTGTAGGGGCCAGATTGGTAATGAGGACTACCAGAGCGATTCCAGAAACTGAGTTGAAGACAGCGGAACTGCCGCCAGCCTGGGAGCCAGAATGACTGTGTGAAGCAGGGTCCCTACCCAACCTTTCCCTCCGAAGCATCTCCTTCATATTTTTACATAAGACACATCTATTGTGTGAACCACTATGCTTTGAGTTTATTTGTTAGAGCAGTTTAGCCTACTTAATTAATACGAAGTCCTTTTATATTATTTGAATTTTAAAATACAGACGTAATGCTTTTGACATTTAAAGAAGTATTTCAACAGGTTTGCACAAATAAAGACCTAAATAAACAGAATATGTTAATCCCACCCCACAATCTCCATGCCTTCTACTCTCCAATTTATGTTGCACTAGGTGAGGGTTTACCCTCCTCAAACACATCATCCTGTCCTGCTAATCTTGCCCTACAAACTTTTAATGGCTACCCATTCCCACAGAAAAAAATGACATATATATTTGTAAGTACTCAGTCAGCCAATAGGTATCAGACACCGAGGAATGGGTTATATATCCAATTAATAATAGGGACATTGGCAGCACGCGGAACCCCAACAAATCTACCCCTCCCAGTCCAGACTCATCAGCACAGCACGCAAAACCTACAGGATCAGCCGGGCGCAGTGGCTCACATCTGTAATCCCAGCACTTTGGGAGGCCGAGGCGGGCGGATCACCTGAGGTCAGGAGTTCAAGACCAGCTTGGCCAATATGGTGAAACCCCATCTCTACTAAAAATACAAAAAATTAGCCAGGCATGGTAGTACACACCTGTAATCCCAGCTGCTCGGGAGGCTGAGGCAGAAGAATCGACTGAACCCAGGAGGCGGAGATTGCAGTGAGCAGAGATCACACCATTGCACTCCAGCCTGGGCAACAAGGGTAGAAACGCCATCTCAAAAAAAAAAAACAAACCTACGGGATATACCGCAAACCCACCTTTCCTCCCCCATTATTTCCTCCTCCCCCAAATAATTGCACCCCCATTATTTCCTCATTCTCCCAGCTCCAGCTACATGGAACTTATGTGCCCTTTCTGAATGAGCCATGTACTTTCACACATCCACACTTCAGGCTTTTCCCCAGAGCCTGGAATACTCTTCTATCCTTTCTTTCAAAATTCTAATTATCCTCAAGGCTCAGCTCAAATGTCACCTTTTCAGCAAAACCAGCCCCAACCCCCAGTCAAAATTAATCATCCCCTCCGTTGTTTGAGAGAATAAAACAGCTAACCACAGGACCGAATGAAATACCTGTCGCATTTCATTCAGTCCTGTGGTTAGCTGTTTTACTCTCTGTCCACTCACACCCGCCAGCCGCTCAGGGAGATGCTGTGTCTTGGTCATTTGTCTGGGACTCCCAGCAGTGAAAACATAGTTACACACAGAGCGGCCACTCAAGAAATGCCACATTGAGTGGACAGGCAAGACAGGTCAGACACAGACAATGGATGTGATACGTGCTCTATGCAGCAGGGTGGGTTCTGGCGTGATCATGGTAGGTAGACTTAGGAAGGCTTCACAGAGAAAGTGAGTTTTAGGGGAAAAAGGAAATATTCATACACAGGCAAGAGGGTAGAAGGTTTAATATAGTCTACATAAAGGAGAGCAAACAGGTTAGTTGGAATGAAGTGTCTGAGCCAGAGAAGACCAGAGGGAAGGGACACAAGGGGCAACATTTCCTTGGAGGAAAGTCATAAGGACCCAGTGAGAACAGGTGGGAGCCTCAAAAATGATCCTTTAGGAAAAGGATGAGCTTAAACAGGAAGCTGGAAGAAATAATTAACCAAGAAGACACCAACTGTGTGGGAAATCATCAGGACCTGGGCCAAGACAGTAGCCGTAGAAACAGGATGGAAAGGAAGAAGCTGGAGTCTGTGCTATGGGGAAAGCCAAGAATTGAGAAACTATGGGAATGTGGAGATCAAAAAGAGCAGCAATACCAAGATTATACCCAGGTCACACCCCAGGAGGAAAGATGATCTTGCCGATCAACATATCACATTTCAGGGATCAGTGCAGTTCTAGAGTAGTGTAACACAGGGAGACCATCCCAGAGGTCAGGCTGAAGCTATACCCAGGGAGGTTCTGTGGCAGCAGTTATCAGGAGAGTCATCAATGATTCACAGGACTGTCAGGTGAAAAGGCACCGGCTGGTGACACCACAGAAATTCCCTGTGGACTTCATAGAAGGCGTCCAGCCAGGACAGGATATACTGGGGTACAATCAAGATTTCCCCAAGCTGTGCTTTCCCCACTTCTATTTTGCTTTTGTCAGTCTCTCTTTGCCCCCTCCCTCTTCCCCGCTTATTATGATTACTCAAGGGCATTGTTTTCAAAGTTCTACCTCATCCCACCTTCATAACTGGTACCCAGGTTGTTCAGAGAACTGCACAACTCTAGGGGGAGTCATTTACATAGGCTACAAAGTGAACAGCAGCTCCTGAAGCTGTACAGTGCACAATCCGTGCAAACCTAGGCCACGGCCCTGCTTGACCCAGACACAAAGTCAAGTAATGTGTGTGGACTATCACAGCAGCATGCCACAAACATAGGGTCCCAGAGTGAAAAGTAAAGATTAAAAGCATTACCACCGGGTGTGGTGGAGCATGCCAGGAATCCCAGCACTTTGGGAGGCTGAGGTGGGAGGATCACTTGAGTCCAGGAGTTTGAGGCTTCTGTGAGCTGTGGAGTGCCACTGCACTCCAGACTGGGTGGCAGAGTGAGACCTTGTTTCAAAAATAAAAACAAAGCACTAGAATCAGGAACGATAGAAGAGATGCCATAAAACTAACTGAAGATATGGAAGCTCTCTGCACACCGGCTGAAGCTGAAAGCAACGTAGCTGGACCAGCTCTCTTAGGGAGAGTTCAGAAAATCCCTTCAAGGTGAAGGAAGAAAACACAGTAGCTAGCAAGGCTGGTTCACCAGCAGCAGGAGTCAAGGGGTTAGAGTAGTGTGGGCCCCCAGTGTTCCCAGCAGGGGAGTGGCTGTAGAAGGCCTCCTCTGGGACCCTCTGACCATAAGTGCAGGGAAGTCATTTGCCCTGTGTGCAGCTGGGACCTGGATGGGACGGACACTGCACAGCACGCGCTCTGTAAAAGACTCAGATCTGCCTTTCCTAGGGGCTTGGAAGAGAACCCCAGGCCACGTCACAGGAATCATCTTGTCCTGGTTGACACTGGCCACAAGGATCTAAGAATATCAAAGCGTTTAAGGGTCAGCCCTGGGGTACCATGGTGGGCACTTAAACACATTTCCGTGGCTGGCTAGGATCACCATGTGGATCTACGTGAAGATGGTGTCTGTGTATGGAGTGAATGGAAAATGGAGAGGGAAAAAACCCACAAAAGATTCCTTGGGTGGGGGAGGGCACTGGGCCAAAACCTCACAGGGCACCGAGGGTTTCCGGAGGGTGGAAGACGAGGGGACAGTAAGGGAGGAAAAGTAACAGGTAGGAAAAGTTGGAGATGCCAGGCTCTTGGGTCTTTGTGTATAAATATGCAGCTAGGCAGCTTCCAGACAAGCTAAAAGGCAAGACTGAGGCAGAAGACCCAGCCACGACGAAAATGACGGCAGGACTCGCACGCCGATTTCCATTGTAACGCTCGGGGCCACCCAGTGACCTTCGTGGAAGGAAGTTGGAGGATTCTCTGGCTTCCCTGGAAAGGCAACTCCGCGCGGGCTCGGGGAAGAGCGACGCGGCCGGCGGCGGCTATGGCGGGGCATATCCCAGGCTCACATTTCCGCTCCCGAGCCGGGGACCCGGGCCGGGACCGCAGCACCTTCCGGGCCGGGAGTTCAAGGTGAGCCGGGCCGCCGGCGGCCAACAGGTAGGGAGGGCCGGGGAAAGCCGGCTCCGGGCCACTCCCCCCGGCACATGGCGGGGGCGAGGCTCGGCATGGCGGAGCGGCCCCTGGCACCCCGTGCGCGGGGCCCGGGCGGATTCGCGCCGGGCTCCGGGCGGCCCCACGGCCGCTCCCCTCCGGGCCGAGCCGCCCGCGCTCCCCGGCCGGGTTTCCCGGGAGCAGCCCGTGCACCCCCCGCGCCCCAGGCCGCGCGCTGCAGCCGCGCCCCGCTGTGCCCCCCAGGGCCCCGCCAGTCCCCCTGCGCCCCGCCGAGCCCCGCGCACACTCACCCAGCCACAGGAGCGCCAGCAGCAGCGGCCTCGGCGCCAGGCGCCCCATGCTCGCCCGGCGGGAGCGACTCTCCCCCTCCTCCTCCTTCCCCGCCGCCTCTCCTCCTCCTCCTCCTCCAGCTCCGGCTGCTCCAGAGTCGGCGCTCCTCCGCCTGGGCCGCGCGCCTGCTCCGCTCTCCCCGCGAGCCGATAAATCCCAGCGCTGGGGCGTACGTGTGCCCCTGGCTCCGCTCGCTCCCTCCCGCCTCCTTCCCTCCCTCCTCCAGCCGGCCGGGCCCTGGAGCCGGCCCCGCCGCTCCGCGTGTGCAGCCCCGACCGCTTCCCGAAAGCAGAAGGGAAGAACCGCAGCGCCCGCCCGCCCGCGCCTCCCATCCGGCGCTTTGCCAGCAACAAACACAAACTTTCCCAAGCCCCTCCCCGCTCCAGGTAACGGAGAAAGCGCCGGGGCCACCCGCTTAAAGGCGAGGAGGCGTCAGAGCCCACCCTCCCCTCCCCTCCGGGCCCCCACCCCACGAGAAACTTTCCTCCGACCTTTAAAAGTTGGCCTGGGAAAGACTCGTCTGGAAATCCCATCGCTTTAGCCCTATCCCGGGACACCCCGCGTTCCATCACTCTGCAGTCACCCACGCGTGTCTAGTCTATCCTTAGCCAGCTCCCCGCTGGTTCAGCCTCTGGTCCTGAGCTAAGCACCCCACCAACCAGCCACTTGGCCTATGCCAAAAATTATACAGATAGGAGTGAAGGAGCTGAAAGGACTTTCAAAGGCCACGGATTCCAACCTCTATCATACAGGCCTTAAGTGTTTCGGCAAGGTGCCCAGGGATTCACAGGGAAGGGGCAAAATCCGAACCCTGCTCTCTTGACTCTGCCCACACCCTGGTGGGTGGGCCTGCCTCCTCCTTACCCAGCTCCCTCCCTCTCCTGGGCGTCAGTGGCCCTGATTGGAACAACTCCCCACAAAGACACGCATTTAAGAAAACGAACAAACCAACAAAACCCAAGTGTATTAATAGCTGTAGTACTTCATACTGAATGTGCTCTTAAGATTTCATATTTATTGCTCTAAGTGGACACAACTGGTTGCCAATAAAGATTCTCCCCCCTCCCCCCCACACACAATATTTTGTGCTTTTGATTTGATTACAAAAGGCCCCACGGTATTGGGAGAAATGGAGCATTCCTTGCTTAAAACTTAGCAAGCGTGATTCAAACAGGCAAGGAGCAGCACTGGTACCCACTGCCCTCACCAGGCTTTCATTTACACCTGCAAAGCGGACCACAGATGCTCCTGCGGAAACTGCCCACACTGGGGAAGAACACTGCTTTTATGCGTTTGTCTTTCAACCCACAAGTGTTTCTTATTTCCACTATCAAATGTGTGATTAGTCAGGTATGAACCCTTGGGAAAGAGGCTTAGAAATTCATTCCTGCTGGTGCAACGTTGTTGTACTTAATGCCACTGAATGGTACACTTAGAAATGTTTAAAATAGCCAGGCATGGTAACTGGTATCTGTAATGCCAGCTACTCAGAAGGCTGAGGTGGGGTTGGGGGCGGGGGCAGTGTTGCTTGAGGCTAGCAGTTTTTATTTGTTTTGTTTTCTTTCTTTCTTTTTTAGTTTTTTTTTTTTTTTTTTTTTTTTTTTGAGACAGAGTTTTAGCTCTTGTTACCCAGGCTGGAGTGCAATGGCGCGATCTCGGCTCACTGCAACCTCCGCCTCCTGGGTTCAAGCAATTCTCCTGCCTCAGCCTCCCGAGGAGCTGGGACTACAGGCACGTGCCACCATGCCCAGCTAATTTTTGTATTTTTAGTAGAGACGGGGTTTCACCATGTTGACCAGGATGGTCTCGATCTCTTGACCTCGTGATCCACCCGCCTCAGCCTCCCAAAGTGCTGGGATTACAG
>PVKV010035233.1:0-16854 GCA_004027835.1 Alouatta palliata
CCCCCCGCACCTGGACACGGCCCCCAGGCGCCAGCCTCCCGACCCCGCACCCGGACATAGCCCCCAGTGCCAGCCTCCTGAGTGTTGCCTCGGGAGGGAACCACGTGCAACAGGGAGTCCCTCAAATTCTGCCCTGGTCTGAGCCTAGTTGGTGAATTTTGTTTCTAGAGCTCATCCTCTTGTCTGAAAAAGCTCTGCTCTTTTTGGTTTGTTTTTAAGCCTGGAGAGATCTGTATCTGCTTTACAGAGGCTGCTGGCCCCAGGGACAGTCAGGGACTCCTCCCACCTGGCAAGCTCACGCCTCGGCCAGACGCCCCCACACAACACTGCAGCAGGGCCTCCTCGAGAGCCTCACGGCTGGCCCTTCAGGTCCAGGCGCCCTACCCAACCCCGTGTTCTTTCTTCAGAATTCAGATGCTTCTCTGGCCTCTGCTACGCTGGTTTGAGTGCTGCTGCTTGGATGGTGCTTTTCATCAGATACGAGCAATCCCGCCGTGGCCCAGCCCCTCTGGAGTCTCCTCCCTGCCCTGGCACAGGCCCCACGTCCCCAGGGCTGGCAGTCTGGGGCCCCATCACCTTTACGTGGCTGTGCTCCTCTCTCTGGGGGCCCATCGGATGCTCTTCTAACAGATTAAAGTATTTTTTTGTCTTTTTTTTGAGACACAGTCTCGCTCTGTCATCAAGCTGGAGTACAATGGTGCAATCTCGGCTCCCTGCAACCTCTGCCTCCCAGGTTCAAGCGATTCTCTGCCTCAGCCTCCTGAGTAGCTGGGATTACAGGTGCACGCCACCACGTCTGGCTAATTTTTTGTATTTTTAGTAGAGATGGGGTTTCACCATCTTGTCCAGGCTGGTCTTGAACTCCTGACCTCGTGATCCACCCGCCTCGGCCTCCCTAAGTGGTAGGATGACAGGCGTGGGCCACCGCACTGGCAGGTTTGAAAGTATTTTAGGGGAGCTGACAGCAGGAGGGTGGGGAGTCCTGAGGTGGAGGTACAGGGAGGGCAAGCATGAAGACCCTCTAGGACTGCTGCTAGGCCAAACTCACATGAGACAGAGAACAAGGACATGAGGAAAGAGAGGTTCAACTCAGTCAAAAACAAAGCAAAACCTACTCAAGAGGTTGAGGCAGGAGAATTGCTGGAACCCAGGAGGTGGCGGTTGCAGTGAGCCGAGATTACGCCACTGCACTCCAGCCTGGGCACAGAGTGAGACTCTGTCTTAAAAACAAAAACACAGCAAAACCAAGCCTGGGGCTGGAGGGGTGGCAAGGGAGGGAAGGTCTCCGTGAGGATCCCCGGCCTCCGCCACCCGGGCCGACGCTCATCCTCTCTTGCAGCGGTGCGGCCCTCTATGCCCAGGCCCCGCTGGCGCCCCCAAGCCTGTCTGCTGAGCGCACGCATGGCCTCCTTGGCTGAGCCGCAGTGTGACAGGAGGGACTATGGCGGCTGAGTGCAGCCGAAATGGAACTCTCTCAGCTCCACACAGGGCATCAGGGTGCAGGACAGGCTCCCTCGATGCACGCCCCCACAGCCCACCGGAGATGGGCCTGGCCAGCCACTCCCCTGTTGCCACTGTCGGTACTCACAAAATCTTGCTGGATGTCCGTGAAATCCTTCCCGTATTTTTCCAGAGCCTCCTCGAAAAGGTTGGCCTCTGATGCCGACCACTCCTCCATCTCGTCCCTGCAGAGCACAGGCCCGCCCTGCGGCACCAGCGCTGAGATGGCCTTGGAGATGTCGTAGATATTCTTGTGGAGCGTGTCCATGGCGTGGAACTGTGGCAGGAGACAGCGGGGTCACCTGGGCTCCTGTGGCACGGCACTCCCGCCACTGCCTCAAGGGGCCGGATCCCCTGCTGGATCCTCCCAGCCCCCCGAGAATGGAGCGCCTTGGCAGCCCCTCCCTGCACCCTCTGCACAGGTACTGGCCGAGCTTGGGGTGGATAGGAAAGGCCAGTCCAGGTGGAACAGCACCTCCGCAGGGGCCCTGAATGCCTGCGGCAGGGGCTGGGCCCAGGTAGGAGGGAGAGCGCAGCCACCTCGGGCCGTGGGTCGCCCCAGGTCCCAGCCCTCGGCCCACTTACCAGGGTGATGTCTCGGGAGGCAGCGGCGGCGCTCATGTGCAGGCTGGGCTGCCGGACAGAGCTGCTGCAGTCCAGGGCCCGTGCGAAGGTGCCCACGGAGCTGGGGAGACGAGACACGCTAAATGCTGTGCAGGACAGGCAGGGGCTCCACCCATGCACCCCACTCCCCAGGCACGGGGGACCAGCGGCCACAGGCAGCAGGGAGCGGCCTGCAGACGGTGTGGACGCCTCGTGTCCCGGGGCCCAGCACCCACCCAGGAACCCACGTGCATCGGACTGAGGGTGTCCCGATGGATTGGCAGCCGCCTCGGGGCTTCTTTGGGGTTTTCTCTACCTCCCAGGCTGCTGGCAGGGAAGGTGCATGGTCCTCTCCTAGGCCTCGGCCTTCGCCCCGGCGCAGGGCTCTGTTCCCTAACCAGGCCCAGCCCACTTACTCCCAGTGGCCCAGGAATGGGAGCCCCATCAGGGACACGTGGGCTGCACACAGGCCACCCTTCTATTTAATGAAAGGCCTGGGCTCAACGCTCCAGAGCCTCTCTGGGAACTGCTTGTGGCGGGGGTCTCAGGGCTGCAGCCATGGGCTTCATGTTGGGATATGGGACTCGAGACCCCTACATCCCGGACATCCACCACAGGGCAGGGAGAACAGGAGCTCCAGGCAGTGCCCCTGCTGGTCTTGCCAGGAGCAGGACTCACCGGGCCACCACCAGGAACTGGTTGATCTGCTTATCTGTGAGTGGGTTGTGCGCCTCCCACACCTTGGTCTCCAGCTTGGACTGGTCTCGGCCATCCTCCTCGCCTACAGGGAGGAAGTGTGACCTTTCCAGCACACCGGGTGGCGCCCCTCCTCCCCGGGTGCAGGGAGCTGCTGGGAGGGGGAGGGGGAAGGACCACAGGGCCCAGTAGGTGAGGCCAGGGTGTGAGGCTGGACGGAGGCTGTTGCACACACAGGTATATGCACGCACACTCGGCACAGGGTAGCCTCTCAACCCGGGGATGGGGTGCACATTCGAGCCCCCCCAGAATGCAGGGCTCCAAGAACTGTGGCCACAAGACATGGGAAGATTGGTTTGTAAATTTAAATCAAGCTTTTTATTATTTTTTATTGATTTATTTTTGAGATGAGGTCTCGCTCTGTCACCCAGGCTAGAGTGCAATGGTGTGATCTCATCTCACTGCAACCTCCACCTATTGGGTTCAAGCGATTCTCCTGCCTCAGCCTCCCGAGTAGCTGGGACCACAGGTGTTGACAGCACACCTGCCTAGTTTTTGTATTTCTAGTAGAGACAGGGTTTCATCATGTTGCCTAGGCTGGTCTTGAATTCCTGACCTCAGGTGATCCACCTCCTTGGCCTCCCAAAGTGCTGGGATCACAGGTGTGAGCCACGGCGCCCGGCCCAAACTTTTTATTTTGAGATACTCAGATTCACCTGCTGTTACACAAGGGTCCTGCCACATCTCAGCAGTGGCGGACCACCTCCAGGACCTTCTGGGGGCACAGGCTCCCTGCTGGCCCCTCTTCAATCTGATGGGCTGTGGGGCAGCTGCTGCTAAGCCCGGCACAGCCAGAGTGGGGGCAGGGGGCTCGGGGCCACCGGCTGTTTCCTGTCTTCTAGGAGCTGCAACAATGGGCAACCCAAGGCTGGTGAAGAGGCCACGTGACACCAGCGACCGGCCAGGGCGGGAGGGCTCTGATGAAACAGCCTGTTACTCGCAAAGAACAAGACCATGGTGTCGGGAGACACCCCCAGGAGAATGTGGCACAGTGTGGCCCAGCCTGACCCGGGGGGAGGACCTGGAGAAGGAGCGCCACGACTATCCTCTGCCCCGACAATTGTCCTCTGCCCGCTTCTCCGGCCTGAGCCGCCTCCATGGCTCAGTGCAGGGGGCCAGGCTCAGGCTCCGCTGGCGGCTCCCAACCAAGGACGACCGAGGACGGGGCCGCCCTCCACTGGAGCGCCCGCTGCAGGTCCAGCATGGAGGGAGCTCTTGAGGCTAGGACAGGGCTGGGCTCGGTCAAAAGTCCCCAAGAAAACACTATTTCTCCCTAAGAGGCACTGGCTCCCACACCCTGCCCCGAGGGCTGGGCATCCTGGGCCATGTATCCAGGGAGGGTCAGGACTTGCGGCCTGTAGAAAACAATGCCTGGCCAAACTCAGAGGACAGGGTCAGCCAGACTCAGAGGGATCGGGTCAGCCAGGGAAGTGCGGTGCTGCAGAGGGAGGGATCGCTTCACGGCCCCGGAGGTGAAGGGCCTGGGGCTGTGGGACCAGCAAGGTGGGCTGGCGGTCTCCAGCCTGGGGTGGACGACTCACCCTGGCTCAGGGGTACCCTGGGGAAGCCGGGGCCCAGCTTCCCAACTGCCAAGCAGCTGAGCCTTGGAGTGAGCCCACAGGCCACAGGGCTCTGCCTGTCCTCACCACTGATGACAGTCACACCCCCTTTGACATTTCACTCACTAAAGGCAGGTGCACAATGAGTGTGCAATTTTCTATCACTCGAGGGACACGGCCTCCAGGAGGTGTGGAGGGCTCTGGAAGCCCCGGCCTGGCCCCTCAGCAGCTGGTGAGAGCCCTGCCCCTTGCACCAGTGGCCCACAAGCCAAGGAACGGCAGGGCAGCGGGGAGGCAGTGTGGGTGGGGGAGGCCGGCTCTGTGGCTGACTCAGGCTGGGGGACCCTCAGCCCCATTGCTCCAGGCCCTGCAGAGCTCCACCAGGTCTCTCCAGGCTGGATCTCCACCCTATGTGCATGGGAGGACGGGGACGCCTCATGGCCCATTCTCCCGCCAGGCTGAAGGCGAAGCTGGGGCTGGAGGCATGGAGGCGCCAGGTGAGGGCCTCTGACCTGAGGTGGCTCCTTACTCTCTGGCCCTCAAGTGATCCGCGCTCTCACCTGTCTCCCAGATATGGATGCTGCCTTTCCACTGGGGTGCGGCTGCCAGGCCTTCACCCTTGGCCAGGCCAGAAGGACAGGACAGCCCCGGGCTGGGAGACCCGGAAATGACAGCAGGGCACCCTGAAAGCCACAGCCTAGGCCCAGCACAGCGGCCTCCGCAGGCTCAGACCCACCCTCCAGAGGGACCCAGGCTGGAAAGCAGACCCAAGGGAGCTGCAGAACAAGGCACTCCAGCAGGGAACCGCGGCCGGCAAATGAAGTAAAGCCTGTGGCAGGCCGGGCTGGCTGCTTGGCAAAACTGAAACAGCCTCAGAGAGCTGAGAAGTTACGTCCATGGAAAGAGGCCAGGAAACAGGAATAAAGTGAGCTCAGGCCAGGCGCAGTGGTTCACGCCTAAAACCCCAGCACGTTGGGAGGCCAAGGCGGGCGAATCACGAGGTCAGGAGATCGAAACCAGCCTGGCCAACATGGTGAAACCCCGTCTCTACTAAAAATGCAAAAAATTAGCCAGGTGTGGTGGCATGTATCTGTAGTCCCGGCTACTCGGGAGGCTAAAGCAGGAGAATCGCTTGAACACAGGAGAATCACTTGAAGCCAGGAGGCGGAGGTTGCAGTGAGCCAAGATGGCACCACCACTCTCCAGCCTGGGCGACAGAGCCATACTCCATCTCAAAAAAAGAAAGCTCAGGGGAGAGACGGGATGGCAGAAGGTGCTAGGCTATGATACCAAGGAAAAGTGGGGCCAAGTGGGACATGAGGAGAGGGAGGGAGGACTCCTGGAGGCCAGGTCCCCACCAGCACCCTGCCAGCCTCTGGCCCAACACCTGTCCACCTGAGTCCGAGAAGGAACAGAGAGCGTGCAGGCCTGAGGTCCCCACCTGTGAGGCTGAAAGTCCCCTTCAGACACCTGCCACAAGTCCCGGAGACCCAGGGCTCACCCAGGCAGGCCACCCCCTGACCCTACTGACGGCCACTGTCTACAAGTGAGACAGAGACCCTCCAAAGTCAATGGCTGGCAGGGGCTCCAGAGTCCAAGGCTCATCACAAGAACATTCCAGAAAGATGGAGGAGAGAAGAGCCAGGACCCCAGGTCGACATCTGAGTGGAGCAGAGGTGAGCGCGCTACGGCAACAGGACACAGACAGGCCGAGTGAGCAGTGATCCCACATGCTAGCCACATGCTGGTCTGCCAGCCCGACTCCCATGGTTAAACACGGAGCATGATTTTTCACACCACGGGTTCAGCCACGTGGGGCTGGCTGGGGGAGGGGGTGGGACAGCTGGCCCTCCCAGACACTGTCTTTAGGACAGAGGGGTCCACAGAACCGCCATGGCACCAGAGGCAGCTGCTGGGCGCTCACAGTCAGCCCCAATTCTGGCCCGAGGGCCCAAATCTAGACCCAGGCCTCAACGCACCCTGTGTGCCCAGAGAGAGGTGGGGGTCTTTCCCCCGGCCCAGTACCTCCCAATGCAGCAGCCTCGCGAGCCCAGTGCTGGAACCCACAGGTGCCTGAGGAAGGCAGCACCCCAGCAACTGCGAGATGCACCAGCACCTGACATATGACCAAGAACATGAAATAGCCCCGGCTACTCAGGAGACTGAGGCTTGAGGATTGCTGGAGCCCAGGACCTCAAGTCCAGCCTGGGCAACACAGCAAGACCCGCTCACAAAACAAACCAAAAGAGGAAAACCACCAAACCCCCTGATCACAACGGCAAGAAGCAAAGCTGCAAGTCCCCGTGGCCCCTCAGAGACAGAGCCTGGGTCTAGAGGGCAGCCTTGCAGCCCTGCCCAGCGGGGAGATGAGGGACTGGGTAGAGAAGGGTACACAGGGAGCCCCAGGACTTCCCACCAGGGCTGCTGAAATACCCGGCAGACGGAGGCCACCTGCATCCGGGGTGACTGGAGCTCCACAGCTACCACAGGCATCAAGGGTGGGGCACCCACAGGTAAGACACAAAATGCAGGTACATTCACCCACAAAAAACGTTCTGGAGACAAAAAGAACTTTAAGAAAGTAACGAGGCCGGGTGCAATGGCTCACGCCTGTAATCCCAGTACTTTGGGAGGCTGAGGCAAGCAGATCATGTGAGGTCAGCGGTTTCAGACCAAGCTGGGAAACACTGCAAAACCCTGTTTCTACTAAAAATACAAAAAAATTAGCGGGGTGTGGTGGCGTGTGCCTGCAGTCCCAGCTACGTGAGAGGCTGAAGTGGAGTGTCACCCACACCTGCGGTGAGCTGTGATTGCACCACCGCACTCCAGCCTGGGTAACAGCCAGATCTCGTCAAAAAAAAAAGTCATGAAAACTAGCTGCCAAGGCCAGGCTGGTGGTTCACACCTGTAATCCCAGCACTGTGGGAGGCGGAGGTGGGTGGATCACCTGAGGTCAGGGGTTCAAGACCAACCTGGCCAACGTGGTGAAACCCTGTCTCTACTAAAAATACAAAAATTATCTGGGCCTGTTGGTGGGCACCCATAATCCCAGCTACTCAGGAGGCTGAGGCAGGAGAATCACTTGAACCCAGGAGGTGGAGGTTACAGTGAGCAGAGATTGTGCCACTGCACTCCTGCCTGGGCGACAGAGCAAGACTCCATCTGAAAAAAAAAAAAAAAAAAACTGACAAAAGGAAACCAGGTCTCACGGTGCATGGACAGCTGACCACCGCATGCTGCCTGGGGCTTCCCCAGAACCCCGACACCACCAAGAGTTGGTGGGGAAGGCTCCAGGACACCAGCCCACACGCACCACCTGCGTGGACAGAGCCCAGGCCTCCAGGCCTACACCTGCCACCTCCAGTCACACACGAGTCCCAGCCCCTCTCACCCAGTATCACCTGGCGGGGTAGAATAGGACGGAGGGCACGTGCCCAGGGCGGCCTACCTTCTTTTAACAAGTCGGTGATGTCCGCCTGGTACCGGTTTCCTACTCGAATCTCTCCTTTATCCGCCAGCAGGGTCTTCTGCTGTGGGTCGTAGACTAGAGAATAGAAGAAGAAATCCTGGAAGACAACACAGGAGACAGAGGCATCAGCGCGGCCGGGGTCGCTGGAAGAGTCTTGCCCAGAGCTCCTGCAGGGCAACACAGGCGCAGGAAGGAGGGCACAGGAGCTGGCACAGGAGCCCCCACAGCTCTCGCCATGCCCAGGAGGAGCCTACAGCAGGGCCAGAAGGGTCGCCGGGGGGATGCGCCTGCCCTGGGACCCTGTGTGGAGGAGACGCGCTGAGGGTCAGCAGGGGCGGCGGCCTCTGAGCCGCTGCAGGGGCAGGACCAGGCTCCACGAGCCCTTACCAGGGCAGATGGAACACGACTGCCGCACAAAAATCATGACTGACTTTCCTTCCTGAGACAGGGCCTCGCTCTGCTGCCCAGGCTGGAGTGCAGTGGTTCAAGTGCAGCTCACTGCAGCCTCTGCCTCCTGGGTTCAAGTGATCCTCCCACCTCAGATTCCCAAGTAGCTGGCACTACAGGTGCACGCCACACCCAGCTACAAAACCATTCCTATCAGCAGCAGCAACGTGAAGATCTAACTGATCTAAGGTGTTTAAGAGCAATGGAAATCAGGAGCTCTGGGCATAACCCTGGAGGAGTGGCAACCACTGGAGAGCTAGGGATAAATCCGGACTCAGCTACGAGACCATCCCGACTCAGCCACGGGGCCATCCGGACTCAGCTTTGGGGCCATCTGGACTCAGCTACGGGGCCATCTGGACTCAGCTACGGGGCCATCCGGACTCAGCTTCGGGGCCATCCCGACTCAGCTACGGGACCATCCCGACTCAGCCACGGGGCCATCCGGACTCAGCTTCGGGGCCATCCCGACTCAGCTACGGGACCACCCAGACTCAGCCACGGGGCCAGCTGGACTCAGCCACAGGGCCATCCGGACTCAGATTCGGGACCATCCCGACTCAGCCACGGGACTATCCCGACTCAGCCACAGGGCCATCCGGACTCAGCCACAGGCCCACCCCGACTCAGCTATGGGGCCATCCGGACTCAGCTACGGGGCCATCCGGACTCAGCTACGGGCCCATCCCGACTCAGCCACGGGGCCATCCGGACCCAGCACCACTGGCCACCGCCCATGCAGCAGGCACAGCCCTTCCCGCCAGCGCTCCGTCTCAGGTCGCCTCACACCAGGGCCCCCGGGCTCCCTCTGGGATGGAATTTGTAGGACGCAGCCTTTGCGGACCTTCCGCGGTCTGGGGTTGTGTGTACCGCACTGGGCTGGTCTGATGATTTTTAAAGCAGGCCTGTCCAGGTCTGGCCCTGGAGCCCAATCCCGAGCACTTGGCCTTGGCCAGGGCTGCTCTTTCCTATGCATGTACCTGGCGCCCATTCCCCCTCCCGTTTCCAGGTCATCTTCCTGATTCCTGTGGGTCGTCTTCTCCAGCCTTTACCTGCTTTCCCCCTCTCCTATTCTGCAAGCTACTCTGCGTCTTCTCTTTCAAGAGCTACCTTTAAAGTCCAGCGTGACACACCCGCTCCACATGTGACCAGGAGCCACGCTGCCTGGCATTCGTCCTCTTGAATGGACTCAGCTATCCAGAGGCCAGCTGCCAGGCTCAGCCTCAGCCTCAGCTCGCACTCTGCCTGCTCTATCACCCAGGCTGGAGTGTAGTGGCACCATCCTGACTCACTGTAGCCTCCACCTCCTGACTCAAGGGATCCTCTCAGCTCAGCCTCCTGAGTAGCTGGGACAACAGTAAGTGCATGCCACCATGCTAGCTATTTTCTTTTTACTTTTGTAGAGGTAAGGTGTTGCTATGTTGCCCAGGCTGCTCTTCAACTCCGGAGTTCAAGTGATTCCCTGGCCTTGGCCTCCCACAGTACTGGGATTATAGGGATGAGCTACTGCGCCCAGCCTCTTTCTGTAAATTCATAAACACACGTGGTTTCTGTTTGGGGCTGGACTGCTCCGCTGGCCAAGGCCTGCATGTGTCTGCACCTGCTGTTTCCGCACTCCTGCTTGGCTATAACGTGGGCCCGTGTTTATCAGGACTTCATCAGTCAGGAGGGTTATTTGGGGCGAGGCAGGGGCATGATCATGCAGGCCAGTGGCATTTGCTTCTGCCACGTGCTAAGTGTACTGCCCCCTGGGCCTGTTACATTAAATTCTCACCTTGGGGCTGCTCAGGAACCCCAGGTAAGAAAAAGGGAGGAAGTGGCCAGATGCAGTGGTTCCCACCTGTAATCCCAGCACTTTGGGAGGCCAAGGCGGGCAGATTACCTGAGATCAGGAGTTCAAGACCAGCCTGGCTAACACGATAAAAACCCCATTTCTACTAAAAATATAAAAAATTAGCCAGGCATGGTGGCGCACGCCTGTAATCCCAACTACCAGGGAGGCTGAGGCAAGAGAATCACTTGAACTTGGGGGCCGGAGGTTGGAGTGGGCCAAGATCGCACCATTGCGCTCCAGCCTGGGCAACAAGAGTGAAACTCCGTCTCCAAAAAAAAAAAAAAACGAAGCAGGGAAAGGCAGCATGGAGCAGGAGGTTTTGGTGTGCCCTGCAGCCAAATGCGCAGCCTGTTCTGTCCCGGGGTGGGAGTCGACCCGGCCTTTTCTAGGGCAGACACAGCACAGACACGTTTGTCACCGCACCTGCCACTTCCTCAGGGGCCTTTTTTGCTAACAAACATTTTCCGTGTCCAGATACATTTCTGCAGTCTCGCCCTCTCTGTGTGGCTCTGTCACTAAGGGGTCTTTCTAAACTGCACTCCTCATTCCCCAGCGGAAACATTCACAGCGACCTCACAGCCTCCCTCCTGCCCAGCAGGTGGTTTCTTGGTTGTGGCTCAGCCTCCAGGGAAGCTGGTCTGGCAGCCTGAGAGGGTTCTGGCCGGCCCATGCTCCAGGCATGTGTTAGGACTCCCAGCCGAGCCCTGCATGCACGAGTCTGTCTGCACATGACTCTGCGCTAGGGCCTGGGGCGCGACTGCAGCCCCAGCTGAGCCACTGTCGCTCTTCGTGCCTATTTCCAAGCTGTGTGGTGGGAATGGGGACCAGGGCCACATGGGTAGTTCAGGGCCGAGCCTGGGCCACACTGTGGCCATCTGGATCCTTCAGACCCCATCCCAGAGCCCTGATGGCCACGGCAGAGAGACGAGCCCCCCTTAGGATGGGCAGGGTGGAGGCATCATCTAGCAACCTGCATCTGAGCTGGCTGGACATGCTGGGGGTGTTCAGGCCACAAGGCTCCAGCCAGGTGGCAGCAGAGTCCACAGGAGGCCGAGTCCCAGGCCTGGAGATGCGCCCGCCACTTGCCAGGTGTCTCCTACAACTGTGACAGGAGCTCCGGGGAACTGACATGCTCTAGACGCTTCTGCCCACATGGCCTCGGAAAACCCAGCCCTCCCGTTAGCTACTTCTCACAGTAGCCTTGGTGCCCTCAAGCTCTGCCAGGCAACACTGCTCCCCAGGGACCTGTGGCATTGCCTGGAGACACCGTTTGGCTGTCACGACTTGGGGGATGCCATGAGGTGGGTAACCACATAATCACAGATGACCCCCAGATAAGGACCGCCTGCCCCAGAGGCCAGCAGTGTCCAGGCCATGCCTGCAGCCCTGGGGGCACCTCAGGCCAGCGATGGAAGTGGCCTACGAGGACTCTGCCCACCACCAGGGGAGAGCAGCCAAGGCTCCTGCGAAGACCCAGGTAGCCCCTGCCCCCCATTCCCGCCTCAGCCCACACCCTCCCCAGGGGGACCTCCCCTCGTCAGTTATCTGGGAGGCAGGGGAAAGAGGGGAGAGCCCCATGCTCATGGCCCAGGACTCTGGATGCAGAGGGTAGGGGCAGCTGCACGCCAGGACAGCTGGAAGTGACCGTCAGGACAGCCTGGGCCTAGAGCCAGGAGGGAAAATTGTCCCCGCGGCCCAGGCCAGCAGAGGACACAGGTAGAGAAAACAGTGGACTGGGGCTGCTGAGCAGACCAGGCTGGGCTGGGCCTCACCTCCCGCTCCAGGTAGGACTTGAGCGACTCGGTCTCGTTGAGCAGAGTGACGCTGCACTTGCCCCTGGAAGAGAAGGATGGGCAGGCTGGAGGGCGAGGGCAGCCCGAAGGGCCGGGGCGGGAGCTGCCGGGGGCTACCTGATGTGCGTGGCGGGCAGGGACTCCAGCTGCCGGGAGAGGAACAGCTCCCGATGCCGCAGCTGGTGCTTGAGTTTCTCCGGCAGGTCCACCATTTCCGGATTCTCCATTTCCTCTTCTATTTCCCCTGAAGGACAAGGAGCCCCATCAGCACCACGGCAGACACACGCTGCCAGACCAAGGCCTACCCACTGGCACCAACACTTGGAGGCCCAGTCCCGGCAGGCGCCTCCTCCTGCCAGACACTGTCCCGCTGTCCCCACCCCATGGCGGCCCAGCGGCTCCTTGGCAGGTGCCCCTGCAGACACTCTGGTGCCCACGTGCCCTTTAAGTCCAGGCACCCTGAAGGCCCAGGTTCCCCAGGGCATGAAGACGGGAGGAGGAGGGACAGCCAGGTCCGGGCCAGCCCCAGAAGCAGCAGGCGAGAGCGAGAGCGAGAAGAGTGGGAAGCTGGCGCTGCCAAGTGCCCAGGCCAGGAGGGCGAGGGGCAGCATCCTCCGTCCATCCCCATCTTCTGCCAGACAGCCCCACACAGCCCACCACAGACCTCCCGCACCAGCAGGACGCCCTCAGCCGGGGCCACACACAGGGAGGGCCCTCCTCAGCCGGGCCGGCCGGGCGCAGGGGCAGGCATGCAGGCGGCCCGCCCAAACTCTGTCCCTCAGCGGCGCTGCCGCCCCCAGCCCAGGGACACAGACAGGAGGACGCCCTCCTTGCGGAGGCCGGCTCTTACCTTCCTCGCCGTTGTCCGCCCCCGGTCCGGCCTTATAGCAGACTGACAGGGCTATATAACAGACAGACAGCACCCGGCAGCAGGGTCAGCGCAGCACGGTGGCTGCTCCCTGCCCAGGGCCCGGACCGAGGGCTGTGCCGCCAGGGGACAGGGCAGAGCGGGGGCCACAGGCCTCCCAGTGGGGCCTGAAGACCACCCAGTGGAAGACCACCTGGGCCTAAACGCCCCCCACTTTGGCCACCCACCCGCCGATGCCCAAGCCTCCTTGAGCAGAGCCCACGCAAGCCTGGCTGCGGAGGGCCCCTGCCCAGCGACCACCCGTGCCCCCACGCCAGCGGGGCTTCCCAGAACAGGCTGTCCAGGAGAGGCCGGGGCCGGTCACGGGCCAGCTGCATGGGGATTCCTGCCCTGTGCTAGGAACCCAGATAGGGTTCTTATAACACGAAAAATGGGGGCGTGCAGGGGTGCTCCCGGCTGTCCCCTCCCACACCCAGCACCCTGCCGGCCAGACAGGACCACAGCCAGCCGGAATGTTCACTCTCTGCTGCCCCCTGGTGGTACCTGTGGGAAGTCCTGGCTCGTCTGGACGCCCCCCAGGAACACACTGCTGGGACTAAGGCTGGGAGCGGCCATGCTAGGCCTGTTCTGGGTCAGCCCTATCTGGGCCTCAGGGGCCCAGGGTGTCTGCCCTGCTGAGCCTCACCTACTCCCGGTCCACACAACAGGGCAAGGCCGACCAGAACAGCCCCACTCCCAGCGTCCCAGGTCAACACACCTCACTCACGCCTACTCCTGGAGACCCACGAGCAAACTGCACCCTGAACTCAGACATCACCAGGGCCAGAGGCTGGCTTTGGGTCACACCTGCCCTATGCCAGGCCCCATCGGAGCACTGGCCCAGCCTAGAGAGACACCCACAGTGGCTCCAAGACCCCCACCTCACCAGCGCCCCCATCAGCAGAACAAGGCTCCGGGGTGCAGCCTGTCAGAGCTGCAGTGAGGTGGGCCTACAGCTCCCAGGAGACCCTCAACAGGCAGAAACAGCCAGGCAGGAGGTGGGGCTGGCCAGTGCGCCCTGAACCCCGCGCTCTGAGCCCTCCCTCGGACCCCAGATACACCAGAGCATGAGGCCTGGGGCACAGCAGCCCCAGGCTCAGGGCTAGGCAAGGCTCTACCTTCACACCCACTCTTGGCTGGGGTCTCCTGGGTCCCCAAGTCCCACCCTGGGGGACTCCAAGGAGGGACATTCCCCTCTGCCTGTCACTCTGCCTTGAGAAAGGCTTCACGCTCACAGGCCCTGCCAGGGTGAGGGATTCTCTGCCACAGAGGCCACAGTGCAGCCTGGCAGGTGTCTACCCTCCAGCCTGAGGCCTTCGCTGTGGCGGGGGGGTGCCCCAGCAGGGGCTGGGCGGAGGCAGCAACGTGGGAAAGCCAGAGGCCTCCCAGAGTGTCCTCACACCTGTCCCTGGGGGCAGCCGGGGGCCTCACCCTGGCTGCAGCTAGCTCACGGAGGAGCAGGAGAAACACAGGTGGACACGGCCTGGGGGGTGTGGGTCCTGCAGAGTCACCTCGAGGCCCAGCCACTAGTCATGAGTATCTGTGCTCCAAACCCCTGGACCAGCGCAGACCTGTCACTCATGACACCCACTCCCTGCGCTGGGCTCTCTGTTCGAAGGAGTTGCCCACACAGCTTTCCAGGAAGTCCCGTCCAGAGGGACTGCGCTGGGTTCCTCGGGGGCCAGTGCTCAGGCTGGGACACTGCCCTCTACCCAGTCCCGCAGCCCCAGCAAGGCCCTTCTAGAAAGCCTGCCCTATGACTCCTCCCAATCACTTTATGTCTGGAGTCCCCTTCTGGGGCCCTCCCAGCAAAAAGCTGTCCTCTGAGGCATCTGAGAGCAGAACCTCAGCCCAGGGGACCCCAGTACCCTCAAAGCCACCAATGCAGGCTCTCTGGAGCAGGGACACTGTGCCCCAGGTGCCAGAGGACAGGGCCTGGATCCGCCCTGGGCCAGCCACAAACATGCCCAACTCAGCGGTGATGCCCGACTCCCCAGGCCACAGGGACAGGCAGGGCCACATCGTGGCCGCTCAGCCTGGGCGCTGCTTCTCCAGCGAGCCAGCCCACTCCCCACAGAGCCGAAAGGCCAGCCCCCGACATGAAGAGCCACTGGCTGTGCTGGCTGGCTGGCGTCCAGCACCTGTAGGGCCAGCGGCCGCTCCAGACACCCTCCAGAATGTGCAGCCTGGGGACCTGCAACATCCCAGCAACACGCCAGCTCTCTTCCGTGGTGCCTGGAGGCTGCCGAGTGCAGAGGTGGAGTATACAAGCTTTGAGGTCAGAGGTCAAGGGTCACTCCACCTGGAACGCTCCCCAACTCTGAGCAGAGACCCAGCAGGTTCGACTTCCTCACGAAGCCAGAGGAAGCTCGTGGTCAACTGGCAGCTCCCTTTGGGCCTGCCACATGTCCCGTGGCCTAGCCCAGCTGCACTGGCCCAGGCAGTCACATGCCACACTTACTGGGAAATGTCACCGTATGGCCCACAGCCTCAGCCTGGCTCAGATCCCACCCCAGTGATGCACCAGAGCAGAAGGCAAGAACACCCCTCACACCTGCCCCACCCACAGCTGAGGGACCCTCAGTGAGGCAGCCCTCCAGAAAACACATCCACTGTGTCTGGTGCAGGTGGGCCCAGCCCGACAGGCCCTGTGTCAGGAGCGGGTGGAGGGTGTGGGGGACCTCCTGGCTCCTGGCTCTGAGTCGGCGTCCCCCGGCACAGGAGACCCCACCACCTGTGAGCCCCTATTTCTAGGGGAGAAGCTGACCCCCGAAGGCTGAGGGCATTCCCACGGCGGCTTCCTCCCGTTCGCTGTGCTGGCCGCAGCAGCCCCTCCCAGCCAGTTTACTGAACTTGGGTTTCAACTGTAGAGAACACATGATTTTCTGAAAACACTACTCGGAATGCCAACAGAAGCCAGGCAAAACTAAAAGGAGAGGGACCTGGGCAGGTGCAGGCAGCAGGGTCCCGCCAGCCTGAAAGTCTCCAGGTCATCATAAAAGAAAAAAAGAAGCCGCAATCAATGATGCCCACACCCAGCCACACCCCATGCCAAGCTCACAGAGGATGCCAGTGAGAAACAGGCCACTCCAGCCCCCAAGGAAACGGAGCCAGGACACCCCCACCCACCGTTGAGGGGAGAAAAGGAGAGGCCAGAGAGCCAGGCAGAGGGTGACCCCGTGAGGCCAGGACCCTGGGGAGGAAGGACCCTGCCAGCCCTCCCGGCCGACCCCCCGCCAGGCGGGCACCCCAGGGAGGCCGGACTCACTTGCGTGCTTGTCGGCCAGGGCGATGAGCGTGCTGGAGATGTCCCGCCTCCGGTAGAAGCACACCACCTTGGCCTCCACGTTCCCATTGGCCGTCTGCAACAGCAAGGCAGGGGCGTCTGAGGAACGCGACCAAACCAGGGCTGCACAGCTCCCGGGTGGGCTCCGAGGCCGGCCCCTGCCATCCTGGGCCAGCATCTGTAACCACACTGCCCCTCGGGACCCCAGGAGGGCACTTCACAGAGGGAGCAAATCCTGCAGCTCTGGGTGCCTGTGGCGTCTCTCCCGGGGAGAAGGCAGGTATGTACACCCAACCTCCACCTGTCTCCAGCCTCCTTCCCGTCCAGACTCCCGTGTACCACCTGAGAACACCAGGGTCCCAGAGAGGAAACGGCCCTGCCATGCTGGGCAGGACCTCAGTCGGCTCCTGGGAGCCTATACCCACCTATCCCAGCCCCTCTCGGGTGAGCGCGGAGCTGTGCAGCAGGCACGGCCCCAGCGGGGAATACAGCATGGACTTCCAGTGCCCCCAGGCCCCAGTGGGGGACACAGCATGGACCTCCAGTGCTCCCAGGCCCCAGTGGGGGATGCAGCATGGACCTCCAGTGCCCTAGACCCCATCGGGGGACACAGCATGGACCTCCAGTCCCCCTAGGCCCCAGAGGTGGATGAAGCATGGACCTCCAATCCCCCTAGGCCCCAGAGGAGAACGAAGCATGG
>PVKV010035234.1:0-16852 GCA_004027835.1 Alouatta palliata
ACCAAGATTCAAACCCAGGTATTCTTGTCCCAGAATATGTGGTCTTAATTATTACACTAGAATCCTTCTGTTACAGATTATTACAGTAGTCTAGAAATGAGGAATAACAGCGTTGGAAGTGGGAGTAAATGAGAAGTTGTAGGTGACAGAGACTTCAAAGAAGAAAGGCTGTGGCTTGGAGAGATTTTTCCCAATGTCATGAGTGAGACAAGCAGGTACAGGATAAAGAAAATAGGGTTGACTGAAATTTCTGGTCTGGAAAAATAAGTGAATATTGGTTCCAATCACAGAAGTAGATGAGAAGGCAAGGAGATCTTATTTGTAGACTTTGGATTGAACTCAGAATAATAGTGACCTTAAGTCAAATAGCATAGTGACCTTATATGCTATTTGTGCATTTCTAATACATTCATATGTCTTATAACAACTCTGAAAAATAGACAGGCCTGAGTTCATCAGCTTTCTAGCCAGTATAATTCTAGCCAGCTCTGGTTCACTCTAGCCTCAACCTCCTGTGCTCAGGTGATCCTCCCACCTCGGCCTTCTGAGTAGCTGGGGTATAGGCATGCACCACCATGCCCAAATAATTTTTTGTAAAGATGAGTTTCACCATGTTTCCCAGGCTGGTCTCTAACTCTTGGGTGCAAGCAATCTGCCTGCCTTGGCTTCCCAAAGTGCTGGGATTACAAGCATGAGCCACTGGTATCAATTCTTATTATTTCTTCAAAACATTTAACATTTTTATTGATATAACTTGCATATAGCCAGGTGTGGTGGTTCGCGCCTGTAATCCCAGCACTTTGCAAGGTTGAAGCAGATGGATCACTTGCGGCCAGGAGTTAAAGACAAGCCTGGCCAACATGGTGAAACCCTGTATGTACTACAAATACAAAAAATTAGCTGGGCGTGGTGGAAGGCACCTGTAATTCCACCTACTCAGGAGGGCAGGAGAATCACTTGAATCTAGGAGGTGGAGGTTGCAATGAGCTGAGATCTTGCCACTGCACTCCAGCCTGTGTGACAGAGCGAGACTCTGTCTCAAAAAAAACAAAACAAAACAAAACAAAACAAAAAAAAAACGCATGCAAATAAATGTACTTACTTTTCTTTTTTTCTTCAGAGATTGGGTCTCACCTTGTTTCCTAGGTTGGACTTGAACTCCTATGCTGAAGTGATCCTCCTGTCTCAGCCTGCCTAGTAGCTGGCACTACAGGTGCACATCACCACATCTGGCTAAGTGTACATATTTTTAATGTAGAGTTCAAGTTCTATGAGTTTTGAAAAATGTCTGTGGCTATACAACCACAGCTACTGTCAAGATGTAGAACATTTCCACTACTCCAAAATATTCCCTATTTTTCTTTTCCCAGTCAAATCTCACTCCCATTGCTGACCCCAGGTAACTACTAATCTCCCTTCTAACACCAGAGATTATTTTTATCTTTTCTATAATTTTATATAAATGGAAATTATGCAATAAGTATTTGTTTTTGTCTGGCTACTTCCACTCTGATGTTTTTGGGATTTGTGCGTGTTTTATGGGCATCAGTGGTTTGTTTCTTTTTATTGCTGAATAATCCTTTGTATGGATATACCCAGTTGTCTACTGTGTACCTGTTGTTAGACATTTAGGTTGTTTCAGATTTTTGGCTATGAAGAATAAAGCTGGGATACCACATTACACCCACCATAATGGCTAAACAAAATACTGCCAATACAACGTGCTGACAATAGTGTGGAGAAACCAGAACTCTCAGACATTGCTAGTAGGAATTAAAAAAAATAAAACCACTTTGCAAAACAGTGTGGCAGTTTCTTAACAGTTAAATATATGGCCTGGTGTGGTGGCTCATGCTTGTGATCCCAGCACTTTGGGAGGCCAAGGCAGTGGATCACCTGGGGTTGGGAGTTTGAGACCAGCCTGACCAACATGGCAAAACCCCATCTCTACTAAAAATACAAAATTAGTTGTGTGTGGTGGCGCATGCCTGTAATCCCAGCTACTTGAGAGGCTGAGGCAGAAGAATCACTTGAACCTGGGAGGCGAAGGTTGCAGTGAGCCAAGATCGTGCCATCATACTCCAGCCTGGGCAACAAGAGCGAAACTCCATCTCAAAAAAAAAAAAAAAAAAAGTTAAATATATGCTGGCCATATGATTCAGCAATTCTATTCTTCTGTATTTGCCAAGGAAAACGAAAATATATGTCTCCAGTGACTTACACACTAATGTTCACAATATCATTTTAAGAAATGTTTAGGTTGATCTCTTTTGAGCTTTGTTGCTGAAGCTGTAAATTTAGGTCAGAGAAAAGGAAAAAAATGAGTCATTAAGAGGACAACCCTGAGAGGTATGTGTATATATATATATACACACACACACACATATGTATACACATTTGTATGTATGTGTGTGTGTGTATATATATATATATATATCTCCTTATTCTTATTCTTACATATCTCTCTATAAACAGATCTTGTACATAATATAGAGAGATCATATTTACATGTATGTGTATATATATATATCCTTATTCTTAAAAATACATTCATAAGATGACTTCATGTGGCAGAGCCCTTTTCAAAAGAATCATCCTCTATGTGTTCTCTAGGCCACTGAAAACAATTTGATTTTAACATTTAGTTTAATTGTTAGAGATAGGGTCTCACTCTGTCACCCAGGCTAGAAGGCAGTGGGACAGTCATAGCTCACTGCGATCTTGAACTCCTGTGTTGAAGTGATCCTACTGTCTCAGCCTCCCAAGTAGTTAGAACTACAGGTGCACACTATCATGTCTAGCTAATTAACTTTATTTTTTGTAAAGATGGGGATCTCGCTATGTTGCCCAGGTTGGTCTTGAACTCCTGGCCTCAAGTGATTCTCCTGCCTTGCCCTCCCAAACTGCTGGGATTACAGGAATCAGCCACTATGTCCAGCCCAAAGCATGTTTTATCCAATATATGTTTTTTGGACGTACAACCAAGCAGTTTGGACAAAATAATAATGTTGCATCCCCGTATCGCACTAAAAACGGTAAATGCCAGAAGGGATAATTCTATAATTGACACATAAGAAACAGTACAGTGATTCACATCTGTAGTCCCAGCAGTTTAGGAGGCCAGGGTGGGAGGATTGCTTGAGCCCAGGAGTTTGATATCAGCCTGGGCAACATAGGGAGACCTCATCTCTACAAAAAATAAAACTTAGCTGGGCAAGGTGGCCCAAGCCTGTAGTCCCAACTACTTAGGAAGTTGAGGTAGGAGGATCACTTGAGCATAGGAGGTTGAGGCAGCAGTCAGCCGTGATTGCACCGCTGCACTCCAACTTGGGTGACAGAGTGAGACCCTGTCTCAAAAAAGTAAAAACATTATATATAATTATATTAATATCTAGAATGTGGGTGAAAAAAATTTTAAGACATACACTAAGGAGATCAACTGTAAAGCACAGATTTCATCTGTATAAAACTCAAGGTTATAGAAAACAAAACTGTCTCCTGTAAGTCTTTAATCTGTTGGCTAATTTATGATAAATGCATACAATAAAACAGTGCACAGAGGCTGGGTGCGGTGGCTCACGCCTGTAATCCTAGCACTTTGGGAGGCCAAGGTGGGTGGATCACCTGAGGTCAAGAGTTCAAGACCAGCCTGGCCATCATGGTTAAACCCCATCTTAAAAAAAAAAAACAAAAAAAAACAGTGCACAGACATTTACAAAAAAATTGAATATACTCATTCAAAACATATTTTATGAACCTTTACTTACCATGTACTACCTAAAATGTACCACTGTTCTAGGCAATAGGGTGAAAGTCTGAGTAAAAAAAGATTTCTTCTCTCACAGAGTTTATATCTTTACAAGAAGAGACAAATATATATATGTATATACACATATGTACATATATGTGTATACATACGTACATATATGTGTATACATACACTTTTTAATATTTGGATAAATGCTATGATAAAAACAAAAGAGGGTAATATGATACAGATTGATTTAAATGTGAGAAAAACCACAGCTGGTAGTTTATTTTTAAATCTTATTTAAATTTTTTTAAGGTGGAGTCTTGGTCTGTCGCCCAGGCCGTGGTGCAGTGGCACGATCTTGGCTCACTGCAATCTGCCTTCCTGGTTCAAGCCATTCTCCTGCCTCAGCCTCCCGAGTAGCTGGGATTACAGGTGTGTGCTACCACATGCAGCTAATTTTTGTATTTTAATAGAGATAGGGTTTCACCATATTGGCCAGGATGGTCTCCATCTCCTGACCTCGTGATCTGCCCACGTTGGCTTCCTAAAGTGCTGGGATTACAGGCATGAGCCACAGTGCCCAGCCTTAATTTTTAAATTTTAAATTTAATTTTATTTTAGACTCAGGGAGCACATGGTACATGTTTGTTACCTGGGTATACTTCATTCTGGTGGAGTTTGGGCTTCTAGTGTAGCCATTACCCAAACAGTGAACATTGGTAGTTTAATAGGCCTTTTTGAAAAGGTGAATTTGAGTGGAAATCCTACAATGTTCTAGGCAGAGAGGAGTAACTCGTGAGAATTATCTTAGTATGCTTAAGAAACAGAAAGAAGAAAACACAAGAATATACAGTATACTCACAGTTAAATATATATGTGTGTCTGTACTGTTTTTATACATAAGCATTATGTGGGACTTTTATTTTTTATTTTCTGTTTCTTATTCCTCTTTTTCTATTGTCTTGCTTTCCTGTGACCTACCTGAACTTATTTTAGAATTCCAGTTTTTTTTTTTTTTTTGAGACAGAGTCTCACTCTGTTACCAGGTGCCAGGCTGGAGTGCAGTGGCGCGACCTCGGCTCACTGCAACCTCCACCGCCTGGGTTCAAGCAATTCTCCTGCCTCAGCCTCCCGAGTAGCTGGGACTACAGGCGCGTGCCACCATGCCCAGCTAATTTTTTTTTTTTTTGTATTTTTAGTAGGTGTCTCACTCTGTCACCCAGGCTGGAGTGCAGTGGCATGATTTGGCTCACTGCAACCTCTGCCTCCCGGGTTCAAGCAATGCTCTGCCTCAGCCTCCCGAGTAGGTGGGGTTACAGGCACCTACCACCATGCCTGGCTAATTTTTGTGTTTTTAGTAGAGACTACATTTCTCCATTTTGGCCACGCTGGTCTTGAACTCCTGACCTTGTGATCCATCCTCCTTGGCCTCCCAAAGTGCTGGGATTACAAGCCTGAGCCACCATGCCCGACCAGCTTTGTGGTTTCAATAGGTAGTATGATATACATACATAACTTATCACAGTCTACAGATATTGATGTATTACAACTTTGACCAAAGTGTGAAAATGTTGCTTCTGTTTAAGTCCTTTACTCTTCTTCTTGCTGTTAGAGACAGAGTCTCAGTATGTTGCCCAGGCTGGTCTTAAACTCCTGGCCCCAAGCAATCCTCCCACCTCAGTCTCCCAAAGTGCCGGGATTGCAGGAGTGAGCCACTGTACCTGGATGTTTTACTCTTTAATATAATTGTCTTAAACATTTCCTCTATATAAAGTCTCACATCAGATGGTCTTAAAATTTTTGCTTCGACCATTGAGCGTGATTTTAAAAACTCATGAGAAAGATAGTCTGTCACATTTACCTGTATTTTAACCCATTCCATAGTTTTTTCTCTTTTTGAAGTTCCAACCTGTTTCCTTTGAAGTGGAGGTGCTCTATTAGTCAGTCTTTAAGGGCAGTCAACGAATTATGATTTTCCTTCATCTGAAGTTTTTATTTCTTCTTAATTCCTGAGAGTATTTTTGGTAGATATAGAATTAGACGTTGACAGTTCTTTCAAGCACTTGAAAAATGTGGCACCTCTCTCTGGCCACCATGGTTTCAGATGACAAAGCTACTGTCATTCAAATTGTTGTTACCCCATAGGGAATGTATTGTTTCTCTCTTAAAATTGAATATAATCATAATGGAATTTCTAATAAATTTTGCAAAAGGAATTTTGCAAGATTATTTTAAAATAGCCAGGTGTGATAGCTCTTGCCAGTAATCCCAGCACTTTGGGAGGCTGAAGCTAGAGGATTGCTTGAGCCCAGTAGTTCAAAACCAGTATGGGCAACAAGGGGGAGATCCCATCTCTAGGAAAAATTTTAAAATTAGCTGCATGTGGTGGTGTTTGCCTGTAGTCCCAGTTACTCGGGAAGCTCAGGCAGGAGGACTGCTTGAGCCCAGGAGGTTGAGGTTGCAATGAGCCATGATTGCACCACTGTACTCCAGCCTAGATGATGGAGTGAGGCCCGGTCTCAATAAATAAATAAACAAATAAATAAACAAATAAATAAATAAATTTATTTTTCAGGAGATTGAGACCATCCTGGCCAGTATCAACCCTGTCTCTACTAAAATACAAAAATTAGCTGGGTGTGGTGGTGCACACCTGAAATCCCAGTTACTCAGGAGGCTGAGGCAGGAGAATCGCTTGAACCCAGGAGGCAGAGTTTGCAGTGAGCTGAGATCATGCCACTATACTCCAGTCTGGTGGCTGAAATATAAAGGATGACCTGAAAGGAACTAATGAAGTTATAGTGTGAAGGGATAGATAGCCTTTATTTTAGACAGAATTAATTAACGTGCTCAAAGGTCTTTAGCACATGACATTTGAGGAAACGAAATGCAGTTAGAGAGGAGGAAAGTAACATAAGAAAAGCTTGAAAAGACAGGAGTAAGATCATACAGTCTGTGGACCATGTTAGGACTTTCGGCCTTTACTTAAGAACAATTAAAAGTCATCAAGTTATGTTAAGCAGAATATGAGCAGAATTGCTTTATACAAATCAGGCTGACTTTGGTGTGAAGAAAAGATATGGGGAAATGAAGTGAAATCTTCGGCAAGATTCCAGGTTAGAAATGATAATTTGTACAATATTAGTAGTTAAGGTCAAACACACACACATCATTCTCTACATGTCCCCAAATTAATTTTCTTCTCGTCTAAACTTGTTTCTTTTCCTGGGTTCATCACCTCAGTGAAACAAAATAGCGAAGAGAACTGGGTAAGTCATCCGTAGTGTAACTGGAAGCTGAAGTCCTAAGAGTGAACGACCATGTTATAAGGGGCTTTAAGGAATGAAATTCTGTAAGCATATCACCCAAACCAGAAACTTAGCTCATCCTTCCCTTTCATATAATTGGATGATATCCAATTCATCACCCACTCCTTGAGAGTCTCCCTTTGAATTGTTTCTTAAATCAATCTCCTCAATCCATTCTCTCAGCATCAGTTCAGATTAGTTTCCAGAATATTTGCCTCTAGTGATCTTCTTTCCTTCAGTTCACCCTCAACACAGGCAGTAGAATGCAAATATGATTATGCACATCCTCCTTAGAGTTTTAACGTGTCTTCCCAGCTCACTGAGCAACATCCAGGTTCCTTCACAAGGACTCCCTTTTTCACTCTCACGTCTTTTCACCAGGCCAGTGAATTTCCTCTGTTTTTGCTCTCTTCCATTTCGTATAATGGGTTATTTTTCTTTTTTGTCTCTTTTTCGTAAACTGTTCCCTCAACCTGGAACAATACTCCTTTGATTCAGTGGGTTGACTCTTCCCTAACCTCATATTTCAGCAATACAGTTCCTCTCCCCTCCTCCCAACTGGCTCAGAGTTTTGGTGTTCTTCAAGGACAGGGTGTCTGGCTTGCTTCCCCAAACCTCTCCTACATGTCCAGGACAGTGCCCCACACAACGCTGGTAGTAATGGCACCTCCAGGACACTGGGCGTCCAGACCCTGTAGATGCAATCCAGCACCTCCTTCCAGAAGCCTTCTGAGGAAGGGCTCGAGCTGGAGCACATGAAAAACTAGGACCACTTTAGCGGCTGAGTTCCTTCTCAGGTAACGTGAGACTGCTCGAGAGTGGGGGTTTCCCAGAGGGAGAAGCCGTGGCTGTGCCAGTACCAGGTAGAGACTGGGCCGCTCCATACGGCCATGAGGGACTCAGAGTCACATCCTCTGAGACCACTGTTTCAAGGTGACCTGGGAGCGTTGGAAGGATTCTGGTTATTACATTTGTCTGAAGCCAAAGTGTCAGAGTTGTTTGAACAAGAGCAATTCCATCCTGTTTTTGTTGTTGTTTTGTTTTTTTAAGATTCAGTTTTGCTCTTGCCACCCTGGCTGGAGTGCAAATGGTGCAATCTTGGGTCACTGCAACCTCCGCCTCCTGCGTTCAAGCAATTCTCTGCCTCAGCCTCCCAAGTAGCTGACATTATAGGTGCACGCCACGACGTCCAGGTAATTTTTGTATTTTTAGTAGAGACAGGGTTTCACCATATTGGCCAGGCTGATCTCAAACTCCTAACCTCAGGCGATCTGTCCGCCTCAGCCTCCCAAAGTGCTGGGATTACAGGCATGAGCACCAAGCCGGCCAACTCCAACTTAAACAGGCACTGGGTAAAAATAGGCTGAGGCATACTGGGCTGTGTTCCAAGACGATTAGGCATTCTAAGCCACAATATGAAATAGGAGGTCAGCATGAGACACAAGTCATGAAGACCTTGCCGACAAAAGTTTACAGTAAACAAGCCGGCTAAAACTCACCAAAACCAAGATGGCAATGAGAGTGACCTCTGGTTGTCCTCACTGCTACACTTCCACTCTAAGAGGCGGTTGAACCAGAGCAACTCTATTTTGAGTAGGGTCTGGGTAAAATAAGGCTGAGACCTGCTGGGCTTCATTCCCAGGAGGTTAAGGCATTCTTAGTCACAGGATGAGACAGGAGGTTGGCACCAGACACACCCCATAAAGACTTTGCTGATAAAAGAGGTTTCAGTGAAGAAGCCGGCTAAAACCCACCAAAACCAAGATGGTGATGAGAGCGACCTCTGGTGGTCCTCACTGTCCACCAGTGCCATGACAGTTTACAAATGCCATGGCAACGTCAGGAAGCTACCCTATGCGGTCTAAAAAGAGGCATGAATAATCCACCCATTGTTTAGCATATAATCGAGAAATAACCAGGCCAGACTCAGTTGCTCACGCTTGTAATCCCAGCACTCTGGGAGGCCCAGGCGGGCGGATCATAAGGTCAGGAGTTTGGGACCATTCTGGCTAACATGGTGAAACCCCATCTCTACTAAAAATACAAAAAATTAGCCGGGCGTGGACTGCACACCTGCAGTCCCAGCTTCTCCGGAAGCTGAGGCAGAACCGCTTGAACCCGGGAGGCAGAGGCTGCAGTGAGCTAGATGGCGCCACTGCACTCCAGCCTGGGCGACAGAGGAGACTCGAGAAAAAATAACCATGAAAATGCGCAACCAGCAGCTTCGGGGTTCTTTAATGCTTTACTTTCCTTAAATTTGTTTTCACTTTACGGATTCGCCTCGAATTCTTTCTTGCGCGAGATCCAAGAATCCTCTCTTAGAGTCTGGATCCGGACCCCCTTTGCAGTAGTAAAAGGTCTTAAACTGTGAAGGACTGGCTCCACAGCCTTTCTAAAGAATCCTAGTTGTTTAATAGTGGCGGTCTTGGCGCATGCTGGGCCCCGGTGGGTTCTGGGAAGTGTAGTCGTCTGAGTCTCCAGTTCCTTGTCTCTGGGCAGAGTGTGCCCGCCAGCGAGGCACTGTGGGAGTCGCAGTAGGGGAGGAAAACCCTATGCCCGCTCGCGTAGGCCGCAGAGGTTTTGGGGGATGTAGTCGTCAGAGCCCTGCATTGTCTCCTGGCTTTGCGCGTGGCGCGAGGAACTCTGGGAGAAGTAGTGGGAGAAGAAAAGCCCTCCGCTCTTTGGCCAGAGTCACAGGAGATTCTGGGAAGTGTATTTGCCTCAAGCGCGCCTTCTTTGTCTTTCGGTCTTGTGCGCGTGTCCTCGAGGCACCCTGGGAATTGTAGTGGGGTTGGGAAAGCCATATGTCGTCTCGCGCGGCGCCGCGGTTGGTTCTGGGAAGTGTAGTTGCCTGAGTCCCGCGTTCTTTGTTTCTAGGCTAGCTGTGCGCGTGGCCGCGAGGCCCTCTGGGAGTTAAATAGTGGGAAAGGGAAGCCCTGTGTACTCTCGCGGGGGCCGCGGTTGTTTCTGGGAAGTGTAGTGGCCTGAGTCACGCGTTGTTTATTGGCTCTGGGCGTGGCCCGAGACCCTCTGGGAGAAAAGCCCTGTGCTTTCTCCGCCAGGCCGCGGGGTTTTCTGGGAATTGTAGTTGTCCCAGGCCCTGGTTCTTTGTCTCCTGGCGTTCTGGGCGTGGCAGCGAGTCGTTCTGGTAGTTCCAGTAGGAAAAAAGCCCTATGCCCTTCCGCGCAGGCCGCCGTGATTTCTGGGAAGCCTAGTTTCTTGAGGCCGGTGGCTGGTTGGGGTGACGTCCCCGAGGCTTCTGAAGACGCAGTTCCTGCGACTCCCGCCGTGGGGCCCTGGGGGGCGGCGCCGAGAGTCTGGCCTGTGTTTGCTGTAGGCAAGGAAAGGAACCCGCTCTGTCTGCGCCGGATGGCCCCGGGCGTTAACCTGGTCCGGAGCCCTGGAACGCTACGCCCACCTGGCGGAAAGCACCACGGAAACGCGCATTCCTGTGGCCAGTGTTAGGTGAGGGGGTTCTGGGGAGGCGACGCCGTCAGGGGAAGAGAAAGCCCACCGGCGTCAGTGGTCCAAGCGCGATGTCTCAGGGCGCCCCGCTATGTGGGAGGCAGGGAGCGGGGCCACGGGAGTCCCCCCGGGGGGATCTAGTGACTTGAACTCGGCCTAGCTGGCCCGTTCGCTCAGGGCTTTTTTCTCTCTGCCAGGTCTGCCATTTTACACTTTCCTGATCTCCTCGGTCCCTTCCGTGAGCTATGTCCCAGGTAAGCTGATGATATATATATACATATCTGTACATATGTTTGTTTGTTTTTTTTAAGAGAGAGAGAGAGGGTCTCCTCCTGTTGCCCAGGCTGGAATGCAGTGGAGCCATCGGAGCTTCCTGTACCCTCAAACTCCTGGGCTCAGGTGAGCCAATCCACTCAGCCTGCTTCCTCTTTTCTTTGTGAAGTGTCTTTCAGGACTTGGGACATGGCTTGCTTTCTTCTAAAACTACCTGCCTGTCAGAACCCCAGGACCCTGTCCCCTGTTCCTCCTTTTCGGGTGTTTATACTTAAGTATACATAAAGAGAGTGAAAGGACTCTATCCAGATATGGGCGGGGTTTCTGACCTGGCTGGTATGTTTTAGGGTGAGAAGGTCAGGTGCCGGCTGTTTGTTACATTGCCTCCTCTTTCTCACAGTATTAGAACGAGGAGTGCCTTATGTTACTCTAGCGCCCCTTGATTCATTTATTCAGTATGTTTTTACTGAACCTCTACTTTCAGTGGTTCTCACTGATCCTTGGACCAGCAGTATCAGCATCTGAGAAATTACTAGAAATGAATATTCTTGAGCCCTACCCCAGACCTTCTGAATCAGAAACTCTGGGAATTTGGCCCAGCAGTCCAACAGTCTTTCCAAGTGATTCTAATGCGCAACTCATTCTGTGTCTTGAGGATGCAGAAGTGAGCCAAACAGAATCTCTGAACCCATAGCTCATTTTTCAGACATGACATTACATTTCTTCAGTAAGGAACACTTATTTTTATTTTGATTGGGGCTAAGTGCTTGGCTGGTGATTGTGCTTCACAGCGGTGGGGATAACAGGGTCCACTGTTCAGAATGAGTCCCTCATTTTCAGTTCCACTTCTTTGTCCTACTTTTTGTCATACTTATCTCCAAATTCAGAGGCTCTCTGAGTTTTGCTGGGGAATCTGATTTCCACCTCTGCTGCAGATCTTGCTGTTTAGGAAACAGCTGCTTTATTAGTCAACAGTCTTTAATCACTTTTTTATTAAACTTCAAAACTGTAAAATATAACTGCGGTACATCTGAGGCTGCTACTAGTTTGAGACGTTTTAAATTCCCATTCATGCTTTATAGATTAATGTGGATCACTCAAGTGGTGCAAAACCAGGCTGGAAAGAAAGGGCTTATATATTATTCCCCCTAACTCCGAGGGAAAGCGCTTTAAGTTCTGTCCTGGGAGGTATTACATTCTCTTCTTGCAGAATCGACATTCTTTATTGCTTATCCTCTTTGTTCTATGACATTGCTAAAATTACCACTAAGTTTCACAGGTATTTCTTCAGCATTAGGGATGACTGTGACAAACTTGAGACCGTATGCTCCGTTTGAAGGGTGCTGCTGTTATCTGCTGTAGCCAGTTATTACTCTGAAGAAATTCTAGTTGAATTATATTAAAATAGGCTGGTATTAAGGAAAATATACATTGCTTTATTAAACATAAAGGAATACTACAAAATCTTAAGAATTTTTACAATCAATATTAAAAATCCATGTTGTTTATGCATATAATCCTTTATCTTGAACAAAAATTGTAAATTATCTCAGGACAGATAATTTGTTTTTTTTTTTCTTTTTTCCAGTTATACAATGAAACACAAAAGTTAGGCTCTTCATTATATAGTCAGTCAGAATTCTGAAAACTTTCATTGTTATTAGACACATTGTCTAACCTCCACAGTGAGACTCATTTTATTCCTTGATAAGGGAGTTTGGGGGGCATGGGTGCTGGCATTGCAAATATCTGTCATTTCAGGGGTCAGTGACATTCAGAGATGTGGCCATAGACTTCTCCCAGGAGGAGTGGAAATGGCTTCAGCCTGCTCAAAGAGATTTGTACAGATGTGTCATGTTGGAGAACTATGGCCATCTGGTCTCACTGGGTAAGTATTCCCTTTCACCCCCCTCAAGTCAAAATTTGACTTTTAGGGTGGCTGTTATAAATCATAATTATCTGGCTGAATATTCCCAAGGGAGGTATGGGGTTTCTTAAAATTAGTTTTTAAGATGGGGTCATAACTGCACCTTATTTTAAGACATTTTAAAAACTTACATCTGACATTTCTTTTGTGGCCCCTCTTAGGGTTCAAGGACTGATTTTGAATTTATTTCATTTTCTGCAAGCAGGTCTTTCCATTTCTAAGCCAGATGTGGTTTCCTTATTGGAGCAAGGGAAAGAACCCTGGCTGGGGAAAAGGGATGTGAAAAGAGATCTGTTTTCCGGTGAGTGAATTAGAAGCTGATGAGGAAGTTTTTTTTAAAACAACCCAGTTAGTCAATGAGAAAGCAATACTTTTTTTTTTTTTTTTTTTTTTTTTTTTTGAGACAGAGTTTTGCTTGTTGCCCAGGCTGGAGTGCAATGCCTCTTATCTGGGCTCACTGCAACCTCCATCTCCTAGTTCAAGTGATTCTCCTGCCTCAGCCTCCCAGAGTAGCTGGGATTACAGGTGCCTGCCACCATGCCCAGCTAATTTTTTTATATTTTTAGTAGAGATGGGGTTTCACCATGTTGGCCAGGCTGGTCTTGAACTCCTGCCCTAGTGATCCACTCGCCTCGACCTCCCAAAGTGCTGGGATTACAGGTGTGTGCCACCGTGCCCGGCCAGCAATACTTTTTAATATGTTGATTGGAAAATCTTCCCTTAAAGAAACAGGTATAAAGACTGAAGTCTCACCCACAACTCCATAAAGGACTACTTCATATCCAATTCTCCTTTTTTTTTTCTGTATTACTTAACAGCTAACATACTCAACCAGTTCTCACCTTATACTTTCTCACAGATATCTTTTTTGTTTCCATTGTTCTGTCTGGTCTAATTTTATTTCTTTTTGGTTTTTCCTTCCTTTCTTTCTTCAAATTGACATATATTTGTATTGCCTAAATTCAACCTGAGAAGAAAAAAATAAAAAACAAGATTAAAAAGTACATATATTGCTGTTCTATTTAATCACCTTGGAAAAATTAACTCATTACTGTTTGATTAACTGATATTTATTTATTCCTTCACATACAATCTTAATAATATCTACAGAAGTTTTAATCTTGTCAAATCTTTCTTCAGACTTTCTTTTAAGTGCTACAGAGACTAGAAGACATACGAAAGTGTCATAACTATCAAGGAATTCATGGTCTGGTGATGTGTCTAAATAACTCGCATTAGATATCCTCAAATTAGCAGTTCAGCAATGAAAGAAGGACTTTCCAGTTGGTGTTTTAGGCTTGGATAATTTGGATACAGATAGTAGTAGAGAAACAAAAGACAGAAAAAGAGTCAGTTTTGGAGAAAAGGTGATGAATTCTGTAAATTCAGAATTTTGTAAGTTCTGCAAGTTCTGTAGTTGATTCTTAGCAAATGTTTGATGACGGTACACTGATTTTTAGAGAAAAAGGAGGAATGCATACATTCTAGGAGGCAGCAGCTTAAGGACTGATGAAACAGAGGCCATGAAAACTGAGCTGTAGCTTTAAGGAGAGTAGTGGTAGTTAATATGAAATGCTATAGAGTCCCTTAGGAGAATGTAGAGAAGGATTTGTAAAGGAGGTGCTAGTGTGGGCTGAAGTCATGAGGTGGAACGAGTGCAGGGAAACTTTAAGTGTGAGTGAATAAGGAAAAATGTCCGTTTTGAATTAAAAAATAACAAAACCAATAAAAGCATGTACAAGGGAAGTGAGGAAAAAGGAAAACACGGAAGTTGCCTCTAATTCTACTACAAGCACTTTAACAGGGTTCTTGCAATTTTTATGTGTTCCTTCCAGTATCTTATTTTGAAAATTCTTTTCATTGTAAAATATCACACACAGAAGTAATAAATACAGCTTAATAAATTATTATAAGGCAAATATCCCTGTAACCAAGGTCAAACACAACACTGCTAGGTTCCTTGAGCCTTCTGTGTGCTCATCCTAATCCTCCAATATAGGTAATCGCGTCGTTGCTTTTATGGTAAAGTGGCTTCCTTGGTTTTATCGTTTCATCGGCTGTTTGCATTTCTATTCACTATAGGTTTGTGTGTTTGTGAACTTTACATAGAAAGATTTATAATGTATTTATTATATTGATTTGTGTCTCCAGATTACTTTTTAAACATTTTTGGCTGTGTATGGTGGCTCATGCCTATAATTCCAATACTTTAGGAAGCTGAGTTGGGAGAATCACTTGAGGCCAGGAGATGAAGACAAGCCTGGGCAACATAGAAAGACCCTGTCTCTACAGAAGTTTTTTAAAAGCTAGCTAGGCATGCTGGCATGTGCCCATAGTCCTAGCTTCTTGGGAGGCTGAGGCAAGAGAACCACTTGAGCCTAGCAGTTTGAGGCTGCAGTGAACTACGATTGTGCCACTGCACTCCAGCCTGGGCAACAGAGCAAGACCTTATTTTTAAAAAAGTTTAAAACATTTTTAATGTAATTGCTCTAATAGTTTTTTTTCATTGTACAAGTAAGTATACCACAATTTATTCATTTTACTGATCGGGGCTTCTTAAGTTGTTTGCAGATTTAGAGATAACTGCAAGCGGTGTTGTTACTGTGCCTGTATATGGTAAATATTGGCACAAGTTTCTCTGTGACATATATGTAGGACTGCAGTTGCCAACTTAGAGGATAATGCACCTTTTCTGTGTTACTAGATAATGCCAAAATGTTTTCCAAAGACCCTTTACTGATTTATACTCCCACAAACACAGTAAGTAAGTGCCTATTGGACATCACAATTTTCACCTATCAGAAGATTGTACAGAGGTAGCTTGTGGTTTAAACTGGCATTAGTCAGACTATTGATGAGGTTAAGCACATTTTCATATGTTTTTTGAACATTTAGGTATCCCCATCTGCGAAGTGCATCTTGAAGATTTTTGCTTATTTTTCTATTGTATTCTTTTACTGATTTGTAGAAGTTATATATTTTAGATACAAATCCTTTGCTAATTTTGTTTCAAAATCTTTCACATGTAGCTTATTTTTTATCTTCATAGCTTCTTTTGATGAACAGAAATTCTTAATTTTAGTGTGGCCAGATGTATCAATCTTTTCCTTTATGTTCAGTATTTTTTTTTTTAAGAAAGAAAAAGAAAGAAAAGAAAAAAGAGAGAAAGAAAGAAAAAAAAGAGAATGAAAGAAAGGGAAAAAGAAGAAGAAAAAGAGGGAGAGAGAATGGGAATCTTGCTCTATTGCCCAGGCTGGAATGCAGTCTAAAAATGGGTATTATAAAGCTCTTTTATACTAATAACTGTGTTATACGATGGAGACAGGAAGGAATAAGGGAGGAAAATAACAAACAGCCAACCAATATTTCATTTAAACCTATGAAATGCTATGTAATTGCTGGGGAGTGATTTACTCCCAACCATGTGGTCACTTTTAGAATAAATGTGATGTGTTACCGAAAAAAAAAATGTATGTTTCGTGGATTTGGAGTAGAGAGTTCTGTAAATGTTTATTAAGTTTACTTGTTCGAGGTCTAAGTTCAAGTCCAGGATATCCTTGTTAACCTTCTGTCTCATTGATCTGTCCAATATTGACGATGTAATGTTAAAGTCTCCCACTATTATTGTGTGGGAGTCCAAGTCTCTTTGTAAGTCACCAAGAACTTGCCCTATGTATCTAGGTGCTCCTATATTGGGTGCCCATAGACTTAGGATCGTTAGCTCTTCCCGTTATATTGATCCCTCTACCATTATACAATGTCCTTCTTATCTCTTTTGTTTTCTATTACTTTAAAGTCTATTTTATCAGAGATAAGAATTGTAACTCCTGCTTTTTTTTTTTTTTTTTTTCTCTCCACTTGGTTGGCAAATCTTCCTCCATCCCTTTGGTTTGAGTCTCTGTATATCCTTGCATGTGAGATGGATCTGGATGCAGCTTACCGGTGGGTTTTTTAGAATGGCTGATACTGGTTGTTCCTTTCTGTATATAGTGCTTCTTTCAGAAGCTCTTGTAAAGCAGGCCTGGTGGTAATGAAATCTCTGAGTACTTGCTTGTTCGTAAAAAATTTTATTTTTCCTTCACTTATGAAACTTAGTTTGGCTGGATATGAAATTCTGGGTTGAAA
>PVKV010035235.1:0-16858 GCA_004027835.1 Alouatta palliata
TTCAAGCAGTTCTCCTGCCTCAGCCTCCAGCTGGGATTAAACGCACACGCCACCACGCATGACTGATTTTTTTGTATTTTTAGTAGAGACAGGATTTCACCATGTAGTCAGGCTGGCCTCAGACTCCTGACCTCAAGTGCCCACGTCGACCTCCCAAAGTGGTGGGATTACAGATGTGAACCACCGTGCTTGGCCCAGTTCAACTCTTTTCTCATTTTTCTGTTGAGGTTGTCTTGCATTTATCTCTCTCGTTTTCTTTTCTTTCTTTTCTTTTGTTTTTGAGAGGACCTTGCTCTGTTGCACAGGCTGGAGTCCAGTGGTGCAATCATGGCTCACTGCAGCCTTGAACTCCTGGGCTTAAGCAATTCTCTCACCTTAGCCTCCTGAGAAACTGGGACTACAAACATGCACCACCACACCTGGTTGATTTTTTTAATTTCTTGTAGAAACAGGGTCTCGTCGTTTTGCCCAAGTTGGTCTTGAACTTCTGGGGTCAAGTAATCCACCTGCCCTGGCCTCTCAAAATGTTTGGATTATAGGTGTGAGCCGCCATGTCCAGTGTGACAAAGGCTTTACCTTTTTGAGTACCATTATGGACACACAGATTTATTTATTTATTTATTCATGTTTTTGAGACAGAGTCTTGCTCTCACCCAGGCTGGAGTGTAATGGCACGATCTCGGCTCACTGCAACATCCAACTCCCTGGTTCAAGCAGTTCTCCTGCCTCAGCCTCCTAAGTAGCTGGGATTACAGGCACGTACCACACGCCAAGCTAATTTTTGTATTTTTAGTAGTCATCATGCTGGCCAGGATGGTCTCAGTCTCCTGAACTCATGATCTGCCTGCCTTGGCCTCCCAAAATGCTGGGATTGCATGTGTGAGCCATCGCACCTGGCCGAAACGTAGGTTTTTATTGATTTGGTGTAGTTGAATCGGTACAATCGTTGTCTTCTCTAATGTTCAGATTTTCACAATTTTTGCCCAGTTGGCTTGTCCTTTTTGACATAACGCTGGCATCTTCATACCTATTATGCCCCAGACTTGGAATTTGTTGATTCCCTAAGGATTTGTGGGGAATTAGAAATGCATATCTGGGCATTGTAAGTGCTCATGTATATGGGGTAACATAGTTTCTAGGCCACTCTGCAGGCAGGGGATGCAGAGAGATCAAAGATGGAGGCCGGGCGCGGTGGCTCATGCCTGTAATACAACATTTTGGGAGGCCAAGGTGGGCAGATGACTTTGGCTCAGGAGTTTGAGACCAGCCTGGCTAACATGGCCAAACCCCATCTCTACTAAAAATTCAAACATTAGCCATGTGGGGTGGTGGGTACCTATCATCCCAGCTACTTGGGAGGCTGAGGCAGGAGAATCATTTGAACCCAAGAGAAAGAGATTGCAGTGAGCCGAGATTGCACCACTGCACTCCAGCCTGGATGATAGAGTGAGACTCAGTCTCAAAAAAAACAAAACAAAACAAAAAAGAAGCAATAATAAAACTATAGAAATTAAAGATCACTTTATTGGTAGCTAGGGTTGTGTCAAAAGAACTCAAAAGCCAACTTGAGGAAGCTCCCACTGGCCAAAAAAGTAACATTTTGAAATCAATCAGGATAATAACTGCAGTGAATTGAAACATAACAAACATGCTTAAATCCACAAATTAATTTTTAAATTTTTGTTATAGAGACAAGGTCTCACTGTGTTACCCAGGCTGGTCTCAAACTCCTGGGCTCAAGTCATCTGTCTGCCTCAGCCTTGCACAGTGCTGGGATTACAGGCATAAGCTGCAGTGCCCAGCCACTGAGATCTTAAAATTGGAGTTTTCTGTACATTTTGTTTGAAAAAATATTTTTATGTATATCATAAGACCTAAAGCATTATTATCTTACTCTGAACAGTTTCCACTACTAGATATCTAAGGTACTTAACAATTCAGACACATGGTTTGAAGTTCTGCAGCCACACCAAAAATCCCTGGGAATACAGTTCACCCCAACAACCAGAGTAAAATTACTCAGTTTCCAACCCAGTACAGGGACTGTTACATAGCGTCTTCCCTTTGGTGAAGGTTAAGCTCCAACTCTCATTGCTATAATGCATGAAGCACCAAAAATACATCTCTGCCTTTCAGTGAATTCCTATGGATCAGAGTCTTGACAAACAGCAGAAGATGCTTCTCTGAAGTCTACCTTCCCAGTTGCCAAAGGACTTTCACCCATGTTCACTTGTTCACTCCATCTCTCTCTCTCTTTTTTTTTTTTTTTTTTTTTTGAGATGGGGTCTCACCTTGTTACCCAGGCTGGAGTGCAGTGGTACGATCTCAGCTCAATGCAGCCTTGATCTTGACCTCCTGGGTTCAAGCGATCCTCTTGCCTCAGTCCCCCATGTAACTGGGACTACAGGTGCATGCCACCACACCTGGCTAATTTTTTCGTTTTCAGGGATGGAGTCTCACTATGTTGCCCAGGCTGGTCTGAAACTCCTGGGTTGCAGTGAGCCTACCTCAGCCTCTCAAACTGCTGGGATTACAGGCATGAACCACTGCACCCAGCCCACTCTACTCTTGAGAATGGCAAAAGCCAAGCTTTACGTCTCTGCTGTCTTTACTCACAAATATCCCTGGTTTAGAATCAACCCTAAGCCATCTACTTGAGCTCCAGTCGTTTTCCCTGTTCTCTCCTGATAATTCTTCAGTGTCATATAAGGTCTTTGGTGCTTTTAAAATATTTTTATTTTATTTTTTAAGATGGAGCCTCATTCTGTCACCCAGCCTAGAGTGCAGTGGCACAATCTCGGCTCACTACGACCTCCACCTCCTGGGTTCAAATGATTCTCCTACCTCAGCCTCTGGAGTAGCTGGGATTACAGGTATGTGCCAGCACGCCTGGCTAATTTTTGTATTTTTAGTATAGACTGGGTTTCGCCACATTTCCCAGGCTGATCTCGAACTTCTGAGCTTAGGCAATCCATCCGCCTCAGCCTCCCAAAGTGCCTCAGCCTCCCACAGGTGTGAGCCACTGTGCCTGACCATACATATTTTTATTTTAAATCTTTTTTCAGTTGTCTTTATTGGGGGTAGTCAGGCCAAAAGCCACCATTCATTCACAGATTGTTCTTTTTTTCCCACTTAGTAAACAGCATAAACCAACCACGCCTTCCTTTATTGGGAAATCTTATCTTCTCTTGGCTTTCATAATATCACTTCCTTCAATGCACATGTGAGCAACTTGAAAATGAGGTCCACATGGATCCATTTTGCTGGTAAGGGTGGTATTAGAGGCACCTGGCTCTCAATAGTGGTGGTAGTTTGTGAGGTTAGGCTCCTGGCACAGAAAGGCATACGTCCTTGGTGCAGTGTGAATGGCAGCCGGAGTCTCTCCTACCCCATTGAATAGGGCTGCAGCAGTGTGGTGGATACCTCATCAGGCATGGTCTGAGCATGACTTTAGGGCATAGCTCCTGGAGGATCAGCATTCAGGTTTGTCCCCAGTCTCCTAATACTTACATGGGCTGCCCAGGATCCTTTTATTAATTCCCTTTATCTGTAATCAGCTAGAATTAGCTTCAGTTTCTTGAGACTAATTCTATTAGTCATTGCTAAAAAGCAATGACTAATCAGAGTGTGTGGTTGTGCTGCCCTGGTAACCGGCAGCTGCAGTTTCATATGGTGACTGTCATGATTAGAAATGAGCTAGGGGTCAGGCGCGGTGGCTCACACCTGTAATCCCAGCACTTTGGGAGGCCAAGGCGGGCGGATCACCTGAGGTTGGGAGTTCGAGACCAGCCTAACCAACATGGAGAAACCCCGTCTCTACTAAAAATACAAAAATTAACTGGGTGTGGTGGTGCATGCCTATAATTTCAGCTACTCAGGAGGCTGAGGCAGGAGAATTGCTTAAACCTGGGAGGCAGAGGTTGCAGCGAGCTGAGATCATGCCATTGCACTCCAGCCTGGGTGACAGAACAAGGCTCTCTCTCAAAAAAAAAAGGAGAGAGAGAACTATGAGGCTCTTTTCCAGCTGGAGCCATGGAGGGTGTCGAAGAAAAGAATTTCCTATTGTGCCAGAAACCCTTAAGAAAAAGCTAAAAAATAAGAAGCAAAAGGAATTTCACAGAGGTGAAGATCAAGAACCTGAGAAAGAAGTTTGCCCATAGGCAGGCGCGGTGGCTCACGCCTGTTCCAGCACTTTGGGAAGCCAAGGTGGGCGGATCACAAGGTCAAGAGATCAAGACCATCCTGGCCAATATGATGAAACCCCGTCTCTACTACAAATACAAAAATTAGCCGGGCGTGGTGGCATGCACCTGTAATCACAGCTACAAGGGAAGCTGAGGCGGGAGAATCACTTGAACCTGAGAGGCGGAGGTTGCAGTGAGCCAAGATCGCACCACTGCACTGCAGCCTGGCAACAGAGCAAGACTCCGAGTCAAAAAAAAAAAAAGAAAAAAGAAGTTTTCCCAAAGATGCTTTGAAAGGTCAGGAGGAAGCTTAGGGAGGAAAAGGAGAAGCACTATCACAAGGAATATAGGCAGATGGGCAGAACTGAAATTCGAATGGCTAAGATGGCAAGAAAAGCTGGCAACTTCTATGTATTTGCACGACCCAAACTGGTGTTGGTCATCAGGATCAACGGTATCAATGATGTGAGCCCAAAGGTCTGAAAGGTGCTGCAGCTTCTTTGCCTTCCTCAAATCTTCAATGGAACCTTTGTGAAGCTTAACAAGGCTTCAATTAGCATGCTAAGGCTGGGCACAGTGGCTCGTGCCTGTAATCCCAGCACTTTGGTACGTCAAGGAGGGCTGATCATTTGAGGTCAAGAGTTCGAGACCAGCCTGGTCAATATGGTGAAACCCCGTCTCTACTAAAAATACAAAATCAAAAACAAAAAAATTAGCCAGGCATGGTTTTTTGTGTCCGTAGTCTCCTCTAGTCAGGAGGCTGAAGCAGGAGAATCGATTGAGCCGAGGAGGCAGAGGTTGCAGTGAGCCAAGATCGTGCCGCTGCTCTCCAGCCTGGGTGACAGAACAAGACTCCATTTCAAACAAACAAACAAAACAACAACAACAAAAAAAAACATGCTGAGGATTGTAGAACCATATATTGCGTGGGGATATCCAAATCTGAAGTCAGTAATTGAACTAATCCACAAGTGTGGTTATGGCAAAATCAATAAGAAGCAAATTGCTTTGACAGATAACACTTTGATTGCTTGATCTCTTGGTAAATATGGCATTACCCACATGGAGGATCTGATTCATAAGATATATGCTGTTGAAAAACACTTCAAAGAAGCAAGCAACTTCCCGTGGTCTTTCAAATTATCCTCTCCATGAGGTAGAATGAAGAGAAAGACCACCCATTTTGTAGAAGGTGGAGATACTGGCAACGGAGAGGACCAGATCAACAGGCTTATTGGAAGAATGAACTGGCCGGGCATGGTGGCTCACGCCTGTAATCCCAGCACTTTGGGAGGCTGAGGCGGGTGGATTGCCTGAGCTCAGGAGTTCGCGACCAGCCTGGGCAACACCGTGAAACCCCATGTTGTCTACTAAAAAAAATACAAAAAAAAAAAAAATTAGCTGGGCATGGTGGTGTGCTTCTGTGGGTCTCAGCTACTTGGGAGGCTGAAGCAAGAGAATTGCTTGAACCTGGGAGGCAGAGGTCAAGATCACGCCAGTGCACTCTCCAGCCTGGGCAACAGAGCGAGACTGTGTCTCAAAAAAAAAAAAAAAAAAAAGAATTAAGGTGTCTACCATGATTATTATTCTAATCTGTTCATACCTGCTCTCAAATTGAAAAAAAAAAAAAAGAAGTGAGCTATGAGAATACACAGGAAAGGCATGCAACTGAGCCTTTGGGGTCATGGGAAGAATTCCACAAAGAGGAGATAACCTTTTTTTTTTTTTTTTTTTTTTTTGAGATGGGCCTGTTGCCCAGGCTGGAGTGCAGTGGTGCAGTCTTGGCTCACTGCAACCTCCACTTTCCGGGTTCAAGTGATTCTTCTGCCTCAGCCTCCCAAGTAGCTGGGAGTAGGTGGGTGCCACCACACTGGCTAATGTTCGTATTTTTAGTAGAGATGGGGGTTTCACCATGTTGACTAGGCTGGTTTCCAACTCTTGGCCTCAATTGATTCTCCCACCTCGGCCTCCCAAAGTGTTGGGATTACTGGTGTAAACCACTGCACCTGGCCTAAAGGGGAGATACCTGAGCTGAGTTCTGAAAGAGGACTGCGGGCCAGCCAGGTACAGAGTATCAGAAGGGCACTCAAGGCTGGGGAACAGAGATGCGCAGGTATAACGTAAATCACACGGAAAAAATGTTTGAGTTGGGGATGGGATGAGGCAAGAGGTGAGACAGCAGAATTAAACCAGAAGATCCCAAGGACTTCATACGCCGTGCTCAGATTTGTGCATTGTAATTCCTAAAAATGACTTCAGGTATAACTGAACAGTTCATTTCTCCCAAAGTATCTTAGCTGAAGCTCAGGCTTTATTTTGTAAAAAGGTTTGTACATTTTGGATGGTTGATTTCCTGGCAGATGGGAGTCAAGCACTTCGGGAAGGTGTAGGTTTTCTAGACACACACAGTTACTTCCTGGACTAGTAGCGGGGCTAGAGCCAATGCCTTGCAATATATACCCCAGGAAAACAGGTGCCTGTCACCACCTGTTTATGGCTTCAGGTGAAGTTTTTTTTGTGTGTGTATATTCAACTCCCAGCATTGTTTGATCACTCAACGAAATAAGTAGCTAAAGGTGACCATAGCCTATGTTGGAACAGACTGACCTGGAAAGAAACCAGCATGCTGAAACACAAATTTACAAACCCTTGAGCACAACCTTCCTCCCTTGGTTTTTGCAACAATGACCCTATCCAGCCAAACTCCCTTACCCGCAGGGACTCTACTATCTCGATTTTTCTCCGAAGAACTCTACTTTCTTCTTTGTGCCTTGTATTAACATTTTAGTTAACAGGACTTTTTCTTCAGACACATATGTATCTTACTTTAAAGGAAAATAAAATATTTTACTTTTGGCACTAGAAAAAAATACATAAACAAATGTGTTTAAAAAAGAAGTAATAAGGCCCGACGCGGTGGCTCACGCCTGTAACCCCAGCACTTTGGGAGGCCAAGGCAGGCGGATCACAAGGTCAGGAGTTCAAGACCAGCCTGGCCAACATAGTGAAATTCTGTCTCTACTAAAAATACAAAAATTAGCTGGACGTGGCAGCAGGCGCTTGCAATCCCAGCTACTAGGGAGGCTGAGGCAGGAGAATCACTTGAACGCGGGAGACCGAAGTTGCAGTGAGCTGAGATCACGCCATTGCACTCTACTCTAGCCTGGATGACAGAGAAAGACTCCGTCTCAAAATAAATAAATAATTTTAAAAGTAAGAAAATATCTTACATCCTTTAGTGTTGGCCTTGCTGCTAGAAAACTTGAGTCTAAACATATTGTTCTGGCCAGGTGCAGTGGCTCACTCCTGTAATCTCAAGCACTTTGGGAGGCTGAGGTGGGCAGATCACCTGAAGGCAGGAGTTCCAGACCAGCCTGACCAATATGGTAAAAGCCCATCTCTACTAAAAATACACAAATTAGCCCGGCATGGTGGCATGTACCCGTAGTCCCAGCTACTCGTGAGGCTGAAGCAGGAGAATCACTTAAACCCAGGAGCTGGAGGTTGCAGTGAGCCAAGATGGCACCACTTCACTCCAGCCTGGGTGACAGAGCTAGACTCTGCCCCGAAAAATAAATAAATAAAATAAAAAACATATTGCTCACATGAAACAACTTTTTAATTTTTTTTTCATTTTTTGAGATGGGATCTTGCTCTGTTGCCTAGGCTAGAGTGCAGTGGTGCAGTCATAACTCACTACAGCCTCCAATTCCTGAGCTCAAGTGATCCTCCCACCTCAGCCTCCTGAGTAGCTGGGACTACAGGTGTATGCCACCATACCCAGCTACTTTTTGTATTTTTTGTAGTGATAGGGTCTCACCTTGCTGTCCAGGTTGGTCTTGAACTCCTGAGCTCAAGCTATCTGCCCGCCTTGGCCTCCCTAAGTGCTGGGATTACAGATATGAGCCACCGCACCCAGCCAGAGGTCTGAATTTTATCTTCATGAGACTCCTCTTCTAATTTTCTAAGTTTTAATCATTCTGGCTGGGCTAGGTGGCTCACACCTGTAATCCCAGCACTTTGGGAGGCCAAAGTGGGTGGACCACCTGAGCATAGGAGTTCGAGACACCCTGACCAATATGGTGAAACCCCATCTCTACTAAAAATACAAAAATTAGCTGGGCGTGGTGGTGTGTGCCTGTAAGTTCCAGCTACTCCGGAGGCTGAGACAGAAGTGCTTGGAGGTAGAGGTTGCAGTGAGTCAAGATTGCCCCACTGCACTCCAGCCCGAGCGATAGAGTGAGACTCCATCTCAAAAAAAAAAAAAAGAAAAATCATTCTAACACCTTCACTTTGTTTTCTCAGCCCCAGGGGTGGTAACTGCTTCCTGCATTTACTACCTACATGATCCCTTAGCTGTCTCTTTTTGCTCTTTCAGTTACCAGTTAATGATTTTTTTTTTTCAGACAGTCTTATTCTGTCACCCAGGCTGGAGTGCAGTGGTGCGATCTTAGCTCACTGCAGGCTCCGCCTCCTGGGTTGAAGCTATTCTCATGCCTCAGCCTCGAGAGTAGCTGGGATTACAGGGACCACCACCATGCCCAGCTAATTTTTGTATTTTTAGTTAGAGACAGCAAAACCGCCACATTGCCAGGCTGGTCTGGAACTCCTGGTCTGAAGTGGTCCACCTGCCTTGGCCTCCCAGAGTGCCAGGATTACAGGCGTGAGCCACCATGCCTGACCAACAATTCTTTAAGTTAAATTCTCTTTGCTAAAATCTGGTCTTGAACTCCTGACTCCACATGATTGATCTGCCTGCTTCAGCCTCCCAAAGTACTGGGATTCCAGGCGTGAACCACCTTAGAGGAGAATCGCTTAAACCCAGGAGGCAGAGGTTGCAGTAAGCCCAGATCGACCCACTGTACTCCAGCCTAGGTGACAGAGTGAGACCCTGTCTCAAAAATAATTAAAAAAAAAAAAAAACAAACAGAAAGCATTCAGGCTGGGCACAGTGACTTGCATCTGTAATCCTAGCACTTTGGGAGGCTGAGGTGAGAGGACTGTTTGAGTCCAGGAGTTGGAGACCAGCCTGAGCCACATAGTGGGACTCTGTCTCTACAAAAAAAATTTAGGCTGGGTGTGGTGGCTCATGCCTGTAATCCCAGCACTTTGGGAGGCCAAGGCAGGCAGATCACTTGAGGTCAGGAGTTTGAGACCAGCCTGGCCAACATGATGAAACCCTATCTCTACTGAAAATACAAAAATTAACCAGGCATGGTGGCATGCGCCTATAATCCTGGTTACTAGGAGGGCTGAGAGAGGAGAATCCCTTGAACCCGGGAGGCATAGGTTGCAGTGAGCCAGAATTGCACCACTGCACTCCAGCCTGGGTAACAGAGTGAAACTCCATCTCAAAAAAAAAGAAGTTAAGGTACTGAATCTCTTTCATACACTTCCCCCTGAACAACATCCCATTTTCATATGGATCGAAGCTGAAAATCTGTCCAGGGTTCTTCTTGTTGCTGCTATTACTGTATGATCACTGTTTTCATTGCTTTATATTTTCATAGGGCCTCATAATTTTAATTGCATTTTCTTTTGGGGGGGTCTTTTTTCTTTTTTTTTTCAGACTGGGTCTGAGCCCAGGAGGCGGAGGCTGCAGTGAGCTGAGATGGTGCCACTGCACTCCAGCCTGGCAACAGAGGAAGACTCCATCTGAAAAAAAACAAAGAAGTTAATGCAGGTGGAGACATGTAGAAGTTAATGCAGCAGGTCCAGAGGAGCCTCAGTTTTGTGTTTTTTTTTCAAACGGAGTCTCGCTCTGTCTCCAGGCTAGAGTGCAGTGGCGCAATCAGGGCTCACTACAACCTCCGCCTCCCGGAGATTCTCATGACTCAGCCTCCCTAGTAGCTGGAATTATAGGACCCTGCCACCATGCCTGCCTAATTTTTTCTTTTTTTTTTTAGTTGGAGTGTCGTTCTGTCACCAGGCTGAGTGCGCTGGCACTATTTCAGCGCACTGCAACCTCCTCTGCCTCCTGGGTTCAAGCAATTCTCCTGCCTCAGCCTCCCCAGTAGCTGGGACTACAGGTGCACACCACCACACCCGCCTAATTTTTGTATTTTTAAGTAGAGATGGGGTTTCACCATATTGGCCAGGATGGTCTCGATCTCTTTATCTCATGATCCACTGGCCTCACCCTCCCAAAGTGTTGGGATTACAGGCGTGAGCCACTGCGCCCAGCCCAGAGCCTCAGTTTATGCTCAGGTTGATGGTCCCTCCTTCCCACCAACAGCCAGATTGTCACAGGGTCAGATGGCATTTGCTCTTAGTGACTCCCAGGATTCATGCTGGATGGTGGATGGCCTGGTTTTAATGCTTCAGGCCAGATACATCTCTCTTTGACTTCAGGCAACCTGAAAGAGCCCTCAAGCACATGTGCCTCGTATAAGTAATCGTCTAAATCAGGGGTCCCCAATCCCTGGAGACCAGTGCTGGTCCATGGCCTATTAGAAACTGGTCCACACAGCAGGAGGTGAGTTGCAGGTGAGCAAGCAGAAGCTTCATCTGTATTTATAGCTGCTCCCTATTGCTTGCATTACTGCCTGAGCTCTGCCTCCTGTAAGATCAATAGCAGCATTAGATTCTTTTTTTTTTTTTTTTTTTTTTGAGACAGAGTCTCGCTCTGTTGCCTAAGCTGGAGTGCAGTGGCACAATCTTGGCTCACTGCAACCTCTGCCTCCCAGGTTCAAGCAATTCTTGAGCCTCAGCCTCCTGAGTAGCTGGGATTACAGGTACCCACCACCACACTCAGCTAATTTTTTATATATTTAGTAGAGATGGGGTTTCACCCTGTTGGCCAGGCTGGTCTCGAACTCCTGACCTCAGGTGATGCTCCCGCTTCGGGCTACCAAAGTGCTGGGATTACAGGCATGAGCCACTACATATGGTGGCATTCGATTCTCACAGAAGCATGAACCCTATTGTGAACTGAGCATGAAGGATACAGGCTGCACACTCCTTATGAGAATCTAAAGCCTGATGAGCTGTCGCTATCTCCCATCACCCCCAGATGGGACCATCTAGCTGCATGAAAACAAGCTCAGGGTTCCCACTGATTCTACATGATCATGATTTGTAGAATTAATTCATTATATATTCAAACACTGCTGAATACAGCTTCTAATTATTTAATCATGCAACTGAAAGCTTCAGAAACTGCCATTATTGATGTACATCTTCTACATTGATGGTTTCTTGCTGATCTTTGGATTTTAAAAAATTTTCTACCTAGGGTCTTCATCACAGGTCCGATGTCTAATAAACAACTCCAGGCTTCCACAGACCTATCAGTCAGACAGTTCAAGTGGCATAAGATTGTGGTTGTGATATCAGCCATTGCAATTTGGATGAGTATTTCTCTTTCCACTTATCTCTCTCCACCTCTAAAGATTGAACTAGTTCCTTTAATCTGGGAGAAGGAGGCTGAGAAAAGCTCTCCATTTCTTCATTCAGTTTTCCGCTATTAATCCAGGAGCAGAAGCGTCACAGTGGAACAAGTTCTTAGAGAATGAGGGCCGGGCACGGTGGCTCACGCCTGTAATCCCAGCACTTTGGGAAGCCAAGGAAGGAGGATCACTTGAGCCCAAAAGTTCAAGACCAGCCTGGGCAATATAGGGAGAGCCTATCTCTACAAAAAAATACAAAAATTACCTGGACATGGTAGCAGGCACCTGTAGTCCCAGCTATTCAGGAGGCTGAGGTGGGAGATTCACTTAAGCCTGGGAGGTAGAGGCTGCAATGAGTCAAGATAGCACCACTGCACTCTAGCCTAAGTGACAGAACGAGACCCTGTCTCAAAAAAATAAAAAGAAAAAAAGAAAGAGAAGAGAGAGAAAGAAAGAAAGAAGGAAAAGAAATGAATGAAAGAGGAAGGAAGGGAGGGAGGGAAAGGAAGGGAAGGAAGGAAGGAAAGAAGGAAAAGAAAGAGCCAGGTGCTGTGGCTCACGCTTATAATCCCAGCACTTTGGGAGTCTGAGACGTGTGGATCACCTGAAGTCGGCAGTTCAAGACCAGCCTCACCAAAGTGGAGAAACCCTGTCTCTACTAAAAATACAAAATTAGCTGGGTTTGATGGTGCGTGCCTGTAATCCCAGCTACTAGGGAGGCTGAGGCAGGAGAATCACTTGAATGCAGGAAGCGGAGGTTGCGGTGAGCCAAGATTGCACCATTGCACTCCAGCCTGGGCAACAGGAGTGAAACTCCATCTCAAAAAAGGAAGGGTGGGAGGGAGGGAAATGAAAAGAAAAGGAAAATGAAAGAAAAGAAAAGAAAGAGAATGAATGAGCAAATTGTGTCAGGCAGAGGTAGCTAAGCTGTAAGAGAGTCCAAAACACTAGTCCAAAAGAGTTTGTTTGAGGAAATGATAGAAATCTAAGTTAATGCTTTCTCTTTCCCAGGTTGTAACATTTCTGCTCCAACTCAACCAGCTCTTTTCCAATTTTTTTTTTTTTTTTTTAAGACGGAGGTTTGCTCTTGTTGCCCAGGCTGGAGTGCAGTGGCACAATCTTGGCTCACCGCAACCTCTGCCTCCCAGGTTCTCCTGCCTCAGCCTCCCAAGGAGCTGGGATTACAGGCATGTGCCACCATGCCCGGCTAATTTTGTGTTTTTAGGAGAGACAGGGTTTCTCCATGTTGGTCACGCTGATCTCAAACTCCTGGCCTCAGGTGATCCTCCTGCCTTGGCCTCCCAAAGTGCTGGGATTACAGGAGTGAGCCACTGTGCCCAGCCTATTTTTAATTTTTGAGGAAGCACATAGTATTGTTCACACTGGCTGCACTATTTTACATTCTCACTGAGAGTACACGAGTTCCAATTTCTCCATACCTTTGCCAACATTTATTTTCTGTTTTTTGATAGTAGGCATCGTAATGGATGTCAGGTAGTATCTCACTACAGTTTTGATTTGCATTTCTCTAACTAGTGATGTTGAGTGTCTTTTCATGTATCTATTGACCTTTCGTATATCTTTTTTTTTTTTTTTTTTTTTTTTTTTAAGACAGGGTCTCTCTATGTCTCCAGGGCTGGAGTGCAGTGGTGCAATCATGGCTCACTACAGCCTTAAACTCTTGGGCTCAAGTGATCCTCCTGCTTTAGCCTACTGAGTAGCTGGGACTATAGGCTATATTTAGCAAAATACCTATTCAAGTCCTTTGCCCCCCACTTTTTCTTTTTTTCTTTTCTTTTTTTTCTTGAGATGGAGTCTTGCCTTGTCGCCCAGGCTGGAGTACGACAGCACAACCTTGGCTTCACTGCAACCTCCGCCTCCGGGGTTCAAATCATTCTTCTGCCTCAGCCTCCCGAGTAGCTGAGATTACAGGCATGCACCACCATGCCTGGCTGATTTTTTGTATCTTTAGTAGAGACAGGGTTTCACCAAGTTGGCCAGGCTGGTCTCAAACTCCTGACCTTGTATTCCACCTGCCTTGGCCTCCCAAAGTGCTAAGATTACAGGCGTGAGTCACCATGCCTGGCTGCCCTTTTTTGAATCAGGTTGTTTTGTATTGTTTGGGTTTTAGGAGTTTTCTACATATTCAGGATGTCAATCCCTTATCAGGAATTATTTGGAAACGTTTTTTCCCTTTCTACGAATTGCATTTTTAGCCTGTTGATAGCGTCTTTATTTACTTATTTTGAGACATAGTCTGACTCTGTCGCCCAGGCTAGATTGCCATGGCACGATCTTGGCTCACCGAAACCTCTGCCTCCTAGGTTCAAGCGATCTTGCCTCAGCCTGCCCAGTAGCTGGGACTACAGGTGTGAACCACTATGCCCAGCTAGTTTTTTATTTCTTGTAGAGACAAGGTCTCACTATGTTGCCCAGGCTTATCTCGAATTCCCAGGCTGAAGCGATCCTCCCACCTCAGCCTCCCAAAGTGCTGGAATTACAGGTGTGAGCCACCGCATCTTGACTAACTTCCTTCCCTGGGAGGAACTGCTGAGCCTTTGTTTGTCCTGCAATTTCACACCATGTGGATATGTTTTCCATGAGGCAGGACCAACTTAGACTTATGCTTACTGGAGACTTGGAGTTTTGCTGGGGCTAGAGAGAGAGCTGGAGCCCACCTACTCCTTTTCAGGCAGGAAAATAGGGAAAATAAGGCAGGAGAATAGCAAAGGGAATTAAAAGTTGCCTAAAGGGCAGAATAAGTAAAAGCAGAGAGCAGGGTGCTTTTACTTTGTTATAAAGCAAAGTGAACAAAAGGAATACAAAAAATACAGCAAGGTGAAGGTGTGGGTGAGCAAGAAGCAAGGTCAGAGGCAGAGGTTCGTCCGGTCATAATGGTTCACGCCTGTAATCTCAGCACTTTGGGAGGCCGAGGCAGACAGATCATTTGAGGTCTGGAGTTCGACACCAGCCTGGCCAACATGATGAAACCCCATCTCTACTAAAAATACAAAAATTAGGCAGGCGTGGTAGCGTGTGCCTGTAATACGAGCTACTCAGGAGGCTGAGGCAGGAAAATCACTGAGCCTGGGAGGCGGAGGTTGCAGTGAGCCAAAACTGGGCCAAAGCACTCCAGCCTAGGCGACAGAGAGCGACTCCATCTAAAAAAAACAAAAACAAAGTACACCAAACTAATGCTGATCTCATCTGGCAGAGGTCAGTCTGCTGTGCCTTCTGAGAGTGGAATACTGTGCTTAATACAGTTTTGCTGCTTTGCTATATGTCTGTCCAGTTCTTTGCTCAGGACACCCAGAGCCTGGAATTGCACCATTGCACCATCTGGTAATATACGGTCCAGCCCTACAGGGTCCTGTGAGCCCCTCTCTACAGGTGTGGAGATGAGGAACTGTGAAAATAAAAGACACAAGACACCGAGAAAGAGAAAACAGAGTTTGGGCCCAACGGTCCACTGCCAAACAAAGCGTGGAGTCCGGCAGTGGCCCCGAGTGCCTGGACACTCTGACTTTTATTGAATACAAAGCAGGAGGCAGGGTGGGTAGGGTGAGGTAATGGTGGTCAATGATACGGTCAGGTAAATCATGTGTCTTGGAGATAGGGGCCCGGGTCTTTCAAGTAGTTGAGGTGAGGAGAAAACCTAATGCTTCAGCACTTTTTCATACTTGTCAAGAAAGAACAAAGACATTAAGATTTATGTTACTGCTGGGCGTGGTGGCTCACGCCTGTAATCCCAGCACTTTGGGAGACCGAGGCAGGCGGATCACAAGGTCAAGAGATCGAGATCATCCTGACCAACACGGTGAAACCCCGTCTCTACTAAAAATATAAAAAATTAGGTGGGTGTGATGGCAGGCGCCTGTGGTCCCAGCTACTCGGGAGGCTGAGGCGGAAGAATTGCTTGAACCCAGGAGGCGGAGGTTGCAGTGAGCCCAGATTGTGCCACTGCACTCCTGCCTGGCTACAGAGCAAGACTTTGTCTCAAAAAAAAAAAAAAAAAAAAAAAAATTATGTTACTATTACTGATTTTATCTTTTAAGAAAAGGAGGGACCAGGTGCAGAAGCAGCACACTAAGGTAGACATGGAACATGACCACTGAAGCGCAGCATCACATAGAGACAATTAAGCCCCCCGGATGTCCGTGGGTGTCCCTGACAGCTGTCAGGCCTACCACAAGAGCTTGGAGAAGCGGAGTTTTCTTCTAACTCCCCCGAGGAAGGGGACGGCTCAGATGTCTTGGACGTCTCCTTCCCTAGCTGGCTAAACAGTGGGTGCTTTCCCAGCGCTGGTGCTGCCCCACAGCCGAGGCGCCCTCCAGCAGCCTTTATGCAGGCATGGCAGAGGGTTTAGAGCATTTTGCCTTAGGATCACTTTGTTCACAACGTCACCTCAGTTCCATGCTCCATAACCCGATAATCAATAGTAAGATTAAAAGGTTACCTTGAGTATATATATTTCTGTGATTACATATGATTAACCATGTGATTATTCATAATTATATATAGGAATAACTATGTAACTATATCTCTAATTCTTTTCTAGTTCTGTATTCATATGGGAACAGGCTGAGACTTCAGACCCTTGCTGGGCCCTTGCAGGGTCTCCCACGGCATTTCCTACCCACAGGTAACACTTTCCCAACTCTCCCTTTGATCTGTGCATTTATGCGGCTTTTCCGTTTGTGGTCTGTCCATCTTCTCTGGCATCTCTCTCTCTTTTTGGCCCATTGTGCAAGAAATCCCCAGGACCTCAGGGATCCAATTTCATTAGCTACTCCCTAAAGAGACAGCGCCTCTGTCTCTTTCTTCTGTGTGCAAACAAGCTCCTTGTTCTACGTCTAGGATGGAGATGGTGGAGGCAGGGTTGGCAACAGTGGAGATAAGAAGGAAAAGGTGGATTTACACCAGGTTTTAGGCCCAGAGAAGGAAGGGTTTGTCAGGGATGGGGAGGGCTGGAGACCAGGGTATTGGAGGCAAGCCTAGACTCCCCTCTGGTGGCAAGGGGAGGATGTGCAGGTGCACTAATGACCAGGAGACAGATGTGAGTTATTCTCTGCAGGATTTACCAAAACCCACAGACATACAGTTTTTGGGTTGTATTTTATTTTATTTTATTTTATTTTATTTTATTTTATTTTATTTTTTTATTTTATTTATTTTATTTTATTTTATTTTTTATTTTTTTTTTTGAGACAGAGTTTCGCTCTTGTTACCCAGGCTGGAGTGCAATGGCGCGATCTCGGCTCACCGCAACCTCCGCCCCCTGGGTTC
>PVKV010035236.1:0-16858 GCA_004027835.1 Alouatta palliata
CAATTCTCCTGCCTCAGCCTCCCGAGTAGCTGGGACTACAGGCACGTGCCACCATGCCCAGCTAATTTTTGTATTTTTAGTAGAGACGGGGTTTCACCATGTTGACCAGGATGGTCTCGATCTCTTGACCTCGTGATCCACCCGCCTCGGCCTCCCAAAGTGCTGGGATTACAGGTGTGAGCCACCGCGCCCGGCCCCAGCATTTACCTTCCTAAGACATCACAGTGCATGCACATCAAGGGGACAGACAGCAATGCTGCAGTGGGGCAGGAGGAACATGGAATTAGGCTGAAGGAAAACCATCAGGAGTTCACCATCTATCTATGTATTTCAAGTGCTGTGCCTGGATCCCTGAATGCAAAATATTTGAGTCAGATCCTGGAGTAAGTAAGGCATTAATTGGCACCAGTTTAGATGACTAAAGTGGTGAGAAATGTATGAAAGGTAGATTATAAATAGACTACATCCTTTTTGTATGTTGATAACAGTGCTGGCAAGGTAATACAATTTTAAGATAACGAAAAGGGGTAAAGTAAGAACATTATTTCTTGGTAATTTCCAAGAAGATATGAACCACGTGTTGTATATATGTCTCATATGCCTGACATGAACCTCCCACCTTTTCAGTTTCCCCAAATTTTACCGCCTTTTAAAGTCTCTGCAATTTACTACTACAATTCATTTTGTTCACTCATCTGTTAACAAGTAACTTAAGTTCCACTTTGAGCAAGTTCCTAGCACCGTAAAGAAACCAACTCTGGAGAGTGAATTTGGAAGAATGGAGGACACTGTCTGCTGGATGAATAGTGCTATGGACTGCATGTTTGTAATCTCCCAAAATTCATATGTTCAGACTTCAACCCCCAGTGGAATGGTAACAAGACATGGGGTCTCTGGCAGGTAATTAGGTTTAAATGAGGTCATGAAGGTGGAATCCTTATAATAGCATTAGTATACTTATAAGAAGAGAAAGAGACTAGCTCTTGCAACTTCTGCCATGCGAGGACACAGCAAAAATACGGCTGTCTGCAAACCAGGAAGAAGGGCATCACCAAGAACCCGACCATGAAGCACCCTGATCTTGAACTTTCAACCTCTAGAAGTAAATATTTGTTGTTTAAGCCACCCAGCTTAGGTATTTTTGTTATAGCAGCCCAAACTGACTAAAATAAACAGGGATTTTAAAAAATGGCTGCATTTGCTTACGAATGAATTGATAATATCTTTCCCTCCATATTTTCCATTGTACTTTATTTATTCTTTTTTTGAGGTAGATATTTTTCCTCCCTTTGTTGCCCAAGCAGGTCTCAAACTCCTGGGCTTAAGTGATACCTCTCAAGTGTACTTTAAAATAGGTATATAGTCTTTTTTTTTTTTTTGAGATGGAGTATTGCTCTTGTTGCCCAGGCTGCAGTGCAATAGCGCAATCTAGACTCACTGCAAACTTCCGCCTCCCAGGTTCAACCGATTCTCCTGCCTCAGCCTCCCGACTGGGATTACAGGCATGCGCCACCACGCGCAGCTAATTTTTGTATTTTTAGTAGAGTCAGAGTTTTACCATGTTGGCCAGGCTGGTCTCGAACTTCTGACTTTGTGATCCACCCACCTCAGCCTCTCAAAGTGCTGGGATTACAGGCATAAGCCACCACACCCGGCCATATAGTCACCTTTAAAGGAAGACAACCTATTCCAGTCTCCCTACTACTGATCATGCAAATTGTCTACCGTGTAACAAAAAATTACTAAGCATTCAAAGTACACAAAGAAGTAGGAAAACGTGATTCAAAATCAAAGAAAAAAAGCAGTCAATAGAAGTAAATACTAAGATAACACAGATGTTAGAATTAGATAACAGGGACTTTGTGGCAGCTGTTAAAAATACATTCAAGGACTTCAGGAAATGATAGATGTAATGAGTGAATGATGGGAATTATCAGCAGAGAGCTGGTAATAAAGAAAGAAACAAATGGAAATTCTATAACTGAAAACTGTAATATCTGAAATGAAACATTCATTGGATGTGCTTAGCAGCACATTGGAGACTGCAAAACAAAGGGCGAGATCAATGGAAGTTATTTTATCTGTAATACAAAGAGAAACAACAATTTTTAAAAAAATGAACAGCGCTTCTGTGAGTACTAGCAAAATGTCAAGCAGCCTAACGTGTGTTGGAGTGTCAGAAAGCGAACAGAAAAAGAATGGAACAGAAAAAAATTTTCGAGAAAAATAATAACCCAGATTTCCCCAAATTTGGTTGAAAAACAAAAGCAAACCCCCAAAATGGATTGAAAAATCCAAAAAGATCTACGAACCACAAACAAGATAAATACCAGCCAAACCACATTTTAGCACATCATAGTCAAACTGCTAAAAACCAAAGACAAAGAAAAAAGTCTATGAACAGTCAGAGGAAAAAAGAAAAATTATACAAGGGGAATGATGATACAAACCATGGCTGATCTCTCATCAGATACAATGGAGGCTGAAAATGAGTATAGATTACTTTTATAAAATGGAGTGAAGAGGAAATGAGGAAAAAGAAGAAAATAAGAACAATGGTGGGTAGCAAAACGGGAAGCAGACTTCTAGGATCCTGGAAGTGGATTTGAGGGTGTTTCGTAGAGGCAACTTGGTTGCTCTGTCTAACCTAGAGAATATGAAGGAAGTAGCGTATATGAAACCCTACCTCAAGGATCTTCCAGTGTCACCATCATGTTTGATTAGATGTAATAACGTCAAAGAAAGAAGGGACAGAGGTAAGCTGGAGCCTTCCATGGGGAAGGCTGAAAGGGAGATAGGTTGGAGGAGAGATGAAAGTGTGCTTGAAGAGGAGTCAGATCTGCATAGAGGTGGCACACCAGCCCAGGGATCAGCACTAGCAAAGGTGGCAGAATGGGCATAATATCATCATCAACCTGACCCATGTAGAAGTGGGCAGGAAGGAGGCAGCAACCTTCCACTCCCTGGTGCAAGGGATCCTCTTGCTTTAGCCTGCTGAGTAGCTGAGACTACAAGTGCATGCCACCACTCCCAGCTAATTTTTGTATTTTTAGTAGAAATGGGGTTTCACCATGTTGGCTAGGCTGATGTAGAACCCCCAACCTCAAGTGATCTACCTGCCTCAGCCTCCCAAAGTGCTGGGATTGCAGGCATAAGACACCATGCCCAGCCCCTTATTTTCTTCTGTATCTTTATGGATTATCTGTATGGGAATGTAGGTAATACAGGATCAGGATTAAATGTTGATGCTCTGAAGTCAGATTGCCTGAGTTCAAAGCCTCTCTAATAAAACTATGTCACAGGGATGTAGTGAGAATTGTATATAAAAATGTATGTAATACTCTTAGAACCTTGTCTGGAATATAGTAAATGTTCAGTAATATTTGCTGTTATTTTTAAATTGGGTTCTCAATGAATATTTGTTAACTTATTATTGGAGGGATTGGTGATATCAGCTGAAGAAAAGTGCTTGTTCCAAAGAAGAGCAAAAATACATTTAAGTCACCTGAGATATAGGAAAGTCACCCACGAAAAAGGAAGCTACATGTGAAGTAGTCTTGTCACCTGTCATCAGTTGCCTTCAGATGGTGTAAATGAGACTTGCAAGGCAACAACCTTTCATTGGAGGAGAGGGTTGAATGTGTCGATTTCAGCCGAGAAAATCTTTAAAGAAGGGAGGCCTTAAACTTGTCTGCAACCAGACCATGTGATTTTTTAACATCACTGAAATATGCCTGTATAAACCTGGATTTATTGCTTAGCAGAGTCACCTCTAAGGAAAAAAATAAACTCTCACAGCCTGTGCAAATGAAGACATTTATTTATTTAGGAAACAGAGTCTTGCTCTGTCAACCAGACTGGAGTGCAATGGCACCATCACAGCTCACTGCAGCCTGAGCCTCCTGAGTTCAAAGGGATCCTCCCACTTCAGCCTCCAGAGTAGCTGGAACCACAGTTAGGTGCCACCACACCCAGCTAATTTTTTAAATTTTTGGTAGAGACAGTATCTTCCTATATTTCTCAGGTTGGTATCAAATTCCTGTGCTCAAGCAATCCTCCCACCTTGGCCTCACAAAGTGTTGGGATTAGAGGTGTGAGTCATTGTGTGCAGTCTCAAATGAGGACTTGAAAACAAAACTTAGGCTGGGTGTGGTGGCTCATGCCTGTAATCCCAGCACTTTGGGAGGCCGAAGTGGGCAGATCACCTGAGGTCAAGAGTTCGAGACCAGCCTGGCTAGTGTGGCGAAACCCCGTCTCTCCTAAAAATACCAAAATATTAACCAGGCGTGGTGGCGTGCACTTGTAGTAGCAGCTACTTGGGAGGCTAAGGCAGGAGAATCTCCTGGGAGGCTGCACTTCAGCCTGGGCAACAGAGCAAAAATCTGCCAAAAGAAAGAAAGGAAAGAGAGAGAAGAAAGAAAGAAAAAGAGAGAAAGAAAAGCGAGGGAGGAAGGGAGGGAGGGAGGGAGGGAAGGAAGGAAGGAAGGAAGGGAGGGAGGAAGAAAGGAAGGAAGGAAGGAAGGAAGGAAGGAAGGAAGGAAGGAAGGAAGGAAGGAAGGAAGACAAGCAGGCAGGCAGGCAAAAATCAGCAGTACCTATGGATCCACCAACTGCTATAAGAAGTTGCGGTTTTCTTCACAGAGCCATAGTCAGTACAGAGAGAGAAAAGTGGCTCAAGTTTCATACGCTTTTTTTTTTTTTTTTTTTTTTTTGAGGCAGTGTCTCACTCTGTTGCCCAAGCTAGAGAGTGCAGTGGTGTGATCTCAGCTCACTGCAACCTCTGCTTCCTGGGTTCAAACAATTCTCCTGCCTCAGCCTCCTGAGTAGCTGGGACTACAGGTGGGTGCCACCACATTGGGCTAATTTTTGTATTTTTTAGTAGAGACGGGGTTTCACCACGTTGGCCAGACCGGTCTCCAGCTCCTGACTGCAAGTGATCTGCTTGCCTCCGCCTCCCAAAGTGCTAGGATACAGCCGTGAGCCATGGCACCAGGCCAATTTCATACACTTTTTTTTGGGAGACAACAAATATCCCCCTTGAATAAATATTTTCTAATCCTAGGCTTCATGTGAGAGTGCAGAGGACTTTCTACCCCTCATAATTGCAGGATTCACTAATCTTCAAGTTCCACATTGCTAGCTGTAGTCTCTCCAAAGCAGTGTCCTTTGGGTGAACTGAATGGATGATTTTAGCAAACATCTCTATGCTAAAATCCATGACACCCACCCACTATTCAAAGAAAACTTGAACCAGGGAAGAGCACTTTCCTCTCAGGTGATCACTGTATTACATTAATAGAAAGATTAGCTTGTACTTTTGAGCTGCTTCGTATGTCCAATCAACGGAAATCCATCTAGCTACAAGAGATTTTTATACTTTTTTCACATATTTGTCATTCTACATAGAAATTCATGATCAGGAAATACCAGAATTTTTGTACATTCTAGAAGTGCAATAATCGAATTAAGATGAAAGATAAATTAAAATGTCTACATATATGGGAAAGGTAAGATTCTGGGACTTCATGGAGTCTGGAGTGAATAGAAAATTTTGGGACCTAACGGTTTAACCTACTCCCCTCTCATTCTATTAGCTGAATGGATATTTAAGTCATTCCAAAGTTTTGAGAACTGATCCTATTTCTAAGGCCATGTAAATAAGTAGTAAGTTTTATCCTTATTTGTTGTAATGGTTGGAAGCAAAGGAAATAAAGAAAACCAACATCAAATCATCAATGTCCACAAGACTTTGAAGATAGAGAAGGTGCATTGTACAAATAAATACACCTCACCACTCAGAGTTCAGTCTAGGGGAAGTGTTTTAGCAATGTCTCTCAAGCCTCCTCCAGCAGAACTATGTTAGCTCTGATTTTGTGAGGTACAGGAGTGAAGAAGTAGCTAACAAGAACATACTTTTAATAGACACAATAACCTAGTAGGGGTTGCTGTTTTTCTTAGCCTTGAAACTAATTAGATTGAATACTTTTAACTACAACGCATCCACATGAAGTAGAAAAAAGAAAAAGCCAATCCAACAATTTTCTGGTGAAACACACTACCTGAAAAAATTCTGGGTCATCAAGAGTTGAATGTATTATCTGGGTTATCAAGAGTTGAATTGAATCCAATCCTTGCATTGTAGACTGAAATTTTCTGACATCTAGTCACAGGACTTCGGTGTGTTGATGCCTTGGCAAACATAAGTTCTCCTCTCATTCTTAAGGCATCACCTGGGATTAGTTAGACCCAAAAGTCTAAATGATGGCATTTGGATCATGTCATCATGTGGGAGCATTACTGAGATGAGCCAGACTGGTCTCGGAACCACACTCATTTCCTAATTCTTTTCTCTCTTTTATCTCTTAGCACTTAGGAGATCTGGCCATCTTACCTTCTCTATGGTGTTTGGATAGAAACATCTCTCCGCCGGGCACGGTGGCTCATGCCTGTAATTCGGGAGGCTGAGGCAGTTGCGCCACTGCACTCTAGCCTGGTGACAGAGCAAGACTCTGTCTCACAAGAAAAGAAAAAAAGAAAGAAGGGAGGGAAGGAGGGAGGGAGGGAGGGAGGAAGGAACGAAGGGAGGGAGGGAGGGAGGGAAGTAAGATGCATCTCTGGGTAGTGCTCTCCCAGGAATTCTGTCCTCACCCTTTCAGCATCAAGTGCAGATGAACCCAACATGTTCATGAGAGAGAGAGAGAGAAAGTGACAGAGTTATTCAGAAACAAAAACACATTCTGCAGACCACCCTACATCTGAGATGGCAGCACCATGCTCTCCCTTGAAAGCTGGTTGGCATGGAACTTTTATTTTGCTGCGAAACATCTAAACTGGCCCTTCTTTTGGGTGTGTCACAGCCACTGTGATTTTGATTTGGGGAGTTTGATTTGTTTATGAACTCTTCATGCTTTCTGTAATTGCTTGAATCTATTTTAACATCTGGATTTCCAGAGACAAGCTGTGGCAATGTCCTTCTCCCTAATACATAAACTCTTGCTTTATTGAAGATCCTAATCATCACTTTCTTACACAGGCAAACTTCACATTTCAAAGGCTTATGTAAAACACAGAGTATTTGTCTTTATGTAAAATGATGTCAGGCGTAGGAGGCTTTAATAGATTTCTGCAATGCTTTGGGGTGCGTGTGTGTGTGTGTGTGTGTGTGTGTGTGTGTGTGTGTGTGTGCATGCTGTGAAACCAGGTTTTAAATCCATAAGGTAAGAATTTTAATGAGAACCAACTGTCAAAGGTACTCATTTTCTGAATTTGTACCACAACTTTATTTTGAAAGCATGAGTTTTGCTAAAACTCGCTAGTTTTGACTGGGCTTGGGAAAAGGGGGCTGTTTTGAGTGTCTGAGCAGAACTGAAAAATAAGTGAACACTAAAAGAGAAAGGACATACTCTTCTAGGGAAGAAACAGGAGAACTTTCAGCCATCCCGCTAGGCCAGTGTTTTCCCAGCTCTGCAGCACTCTTGTAAATTTGTAAATTTGCCACAGCTCACTTGTAAATTTGCCAGGGTGGCAGGGACACATAACTCTTAGCTGGGAGGCATGCCAGCTATCAGAAGCCCCCAACTCTCAGGAGGGAGAAGGGGGCGGGTGCCCAGAGACCACCCTGGGTTATGTTTATTTTGGGGGATACTTGCTGGTTCTGATAGCAAATCTCCCTAGACGGATGCAGCTCACATTGGAATGTCCTGTTGAGAATTCCTCAACTCCCTGGTATCAGACCTAGCACCTTATAAAGTAAATCCTTACATTTAACAAAGGTAAGTACAGCCTTCCCTATATGGCCTTATATGTCACCTGATCTTTCAGGTTCTTCTGTGCTTGACTCCGTCTCACCAGAAACCCCTTTTTTATTCTCAGCAGACAGAAACCCGTAATTCTTACTCATTTTATTGATTCTCCCCCTCTGTTCTCAAATCCCCTTCATTCCTCTTTGTTCCTGGTTACCTCATTGTCCCTTGGCCTCCAAAGAATCATCTCACACCCACAAGCCAGACAGATTAATGTCCCTGTTTCCCAAGGTGTGTGTTTGGTCTGGCTCCAGCTGCCCACTGGGATTTTGAGCCATGACATTATCTTTGAGAGGAAACTCCCTCCCTTTTTATACATGTATGCACTCTCCTGACCCTTAATCTAGCCTGAAAAAAGATACCTATCTTCCCAAACGTTTCTAAGGGGGAACTTAACACTCTCTTATCATCCACAAACTTCTCTTGAACCTTTGAACTCCAAAAGCGAGTACAGATGCCATCTTAGAAATTAGGAATGTTTTGCAGTGTATTTTTAGGGAACTTTAAATTAATAAATCTCAACCTGGGTGATTCAACCAATGGATTTACTGAACTCAGGCATGGATGAGTTCAGTAAATCTTATCTCATTGTCAGGCCCACTGAACTCACCACTTGAGTTTCACAGCAGGAACTCAGAAGAGCAGATTATTGGGCAGTGTGGAGAACGATGGGCTTTGGGATAAAGGGAGGTCAAGAAGCGTTTGTTCTCTTGAGGTAAAATAGAAAGGGAAGGAGAGGAAAAATAGTTCTAGAGTAGCCTACTAGCTTAACTTTTGCTTTAGAGATGCTGTTTCAGCTGTCATCATTTTATTGGACTTATTTCTCCACCATATTTGGAAGAATAAGCAAGAGTTATGTATTTCTTGCTTACCAGAAAAATTATTTTTGGTCACTGTAGTTTGTAAAATTCAGCATGGCTTCCAAAGAAAAAGTCGTATGAATATAATATGAGCTAGTTTTTTGGCCTTTATAATGCTGCAGAATCACATGCATGTCATGGCATTCACCACATTTATGACTTTTATTCAGAGAAACACTGGAAATGAACAGTAGCAATGTATCTACATGAGAGAATTCAATGTCAAAATCCCTAGGGAATGCTCCCCCCCATGTCCTCTTATTCATTCCTTCCTCTCTCCCTCCCTTCCTCCTTTTTCTGTTTCCTTCCTTTCTTTTGCCTGAGTGAACCAGAGGAAACCATTCATCTGGAAGCCTCCAAATGTAGATTTTTTAAAAATTTAGTCCTTGGCAGATCCTTGCAAAGTTTCAGAACAATCGGCCATTTACATGCATGCATACACACATGAATGTATTGCAACGGGCCACCACTCACTCAAAACTATACTGGGATTTAAAACGTTAGATGCTTTAATTAGATAGTACATTTTTGGTTCATGTTGGATCTGTTATTTTGTTGGCTAGGTAGTTCGGGGTGCGATGGTGACAGAAGTTTAAGAAATGGAGCAGAGAGGTGAGGGCAAACTAGCCAGAATCTTCCATTCTCTAGTCCCTTGTGCTAATTCTTACATTTTGTGATTGTAGCATGTTTGCTGTGCTCTAAGTACAGAGCCCCAGCATATGTCCAACTGTCTGCACGAGTGGAAGAAAAGAGGTCTTTTACAAGACTAGTGTTGACAGCAATGTTGTCAGTTAATGTAGCCATAGTAAACTATTCATCAGATTCATGTCTGCACATGGCTTTCTTTACCTTAAATTCAGACACCTGTTTTACCTTCCCTACATCTATTTTAATCAAGTAGCCAAGTCACCTAAAAAAATCCATAGACTTTTGAAACCATACATTCAGGATTAACATCAGAACAAAGGAGATGCAACACATGCAATTTTCTTTTTCTGATACAGAATGCAAACAACCAAACTGAGCAGGTTCCCAGTCTTCTTGTTTCCAAATCAATCATCCATTTCATGGTTAATTGCACTTCCCAGGGTGGCTGCAGTACATCTTCCATCATACGTACTCTTCTTACAACTTGATGTTGACACTCCTCTCATAAATCTGAGAGGGCCTTTGACTGTGGTGGAAGTGACACTATGTGACTTTTAAGGTTGGCCATAAAAATAGATCTAGTTTCTACCTGGCACTCTTAAGACACTTGCTCTTAGGACCCTGCCTCCATGTTGTGAGGAAGCCAAGCAGCCACAGTGAGAGACTATAGGAAGGTGTTCCAGCTGACGACCCCAGCTGTGGTCCCTCCAGTCAGCTTCTATCACTCACCACTCCTGGAGCCTGGAGTCATCTGAAGATTACTGTGCGTGAGTAACCATCCAATGACTCCAGGCTCCAGAAGTCATCCTCAGCATTTGAGCTGAGCTGTCCCCGCTGAGCCTTGCCCACATTGCACATCTGTGAGGTGGAGAAAAAGACGTAAGCCACTAAGTTTTGGATTTTTTTTAATGCACCAATAGATAATTCCAACCCTGAGCTCTCCCGTTTTACTGGGAGTTTGCTGTTGATACTAAAAATTTTCATACGTTTAAACATCCACTTTTAAAGAGATCATCTAAACCAGGATATATAGTTCCTAAGATTTAGCCACAGGAAAAAGTAAAAGTTCCCTGCAAAATGAGTGCTGTGATCTAAGAAAAAAGAAGCTAAGAACTAATGGAGCTATCATTAATAATGCAGCAACAGTTACCATTCCTGGGTATCTAAAATACTCTACCATCTATTACATTAGAACTGAGATAAATTGGAAAATGCTTCTTGACAAAGCAAGTTTTTTTTGAAAGATCAGAAAATGAGAAACCTAAGAAAAGAAGGATGGAAAGAGTAACAATGTGATATGATCTATGCCATGACTTAGAATGACACTGGTCTTTGCAGCATAGAATTTTAGTTTATTTTTTATTTTAGAAACTGATGTTTCTTTTCCATCAACCTTATTTTCGTGTTGCTTCAGAGCCCCGTGCAAGAACACCTTAAGACCATTCAGTGGTTGCTCCTACCCATTCAGTGGCCTGAACAGTGGGAGCTGTAGACCAGTCTTCTGTGGAAGGCTGAGCACTCCAGTCTTAGGTAGGGAACTGCTGAATAAGCACAGAGGACACCTGCATGTCTTCAAACCAATCTGCAACTTCAGTTCCAGCAGTGAACTCAGGAGCTGGAATAGTCCATTCACCTGAAATTTCTTCTTGGTCACAGCCTTTTCAGCAGCAGGCTGCTCTTGTTTTTCAGTTTCTTCAGGATCTCTGTAGAAGCAGAGATTAGACATGATCTTCTACGGTGTTTGCAGGAAATGGTGCCACGCATGCGCAGAACTTCCTAGGCCAGCATCAGCCACATGTGACCCACCGAGGGAGCTCCATTGTTGTTGCATGTGATGGCGATGTCCACATGGTGCAGAGGAGAATCTGTGTTCCACAAAGCAATGGTAGGTAGGTTGACACAGGATGCCTCTGTGAAAGGATGGTGGTCAGCTCTGGGGTCAGAAACCACAAGAAGCCGTGGCTCCCGGAAGGCTGCCTGGATCTGGTTAGTGAAGGTTCTGGGAGTGAAGCGGCCAGCAATTGGAGTGGCTCCAGTGGCAGCAGCAAAGTTCAGCATGGCCCTCTGGCCAGTATTTCTGGAAGATATGACACTGACATCAGCAGAGTTTTCAATGGCAACAATGGCACAAGCTGCTAGCAGAAGCTTCTCCCAGGCCCTCTTCAGATTGATCCGTAGATGCCATCACTTTTCCTTTTATAGATGTACTGTTCCATTTGGAAGTCAAAGTTCGTGGCAACTAAGTGGGTTCCTACTGCAAGGAACCCTCCTCCTTCACTTGCAGCACATCAAGGGTTCCGGACATTGTGAAAGTTTCTTTTTAAGTTATGACAGGAATCTGAAATTAAGAACAATGCCACATGGACCCCTCTGTAGGTAGCGCAGAAAGGCTGCGTCGCAGAATTTTAGAACCTCAAGATTATAAGAGATCAGTTAGATTGGGTCTGATTAGCCTCTCGTCAAATCCCTGAGTCCCATCTGCAGTGAAAAGCTATCATCTAGTTTCTGTTTAAATATCTTTGAGTTCAGAGAGAACCCTCTTAATTTCTCAAAGAAGTTAGGTGTTAAAGGAGTCTTCCTTGGGTTAAGCTAAAACCATTATCCCTGCAATTTTAACTTTTGGTTCTATTGTGAAGTTCTATCTTTTGCGGGAGGTTTGGTTCTAAAGCCAACGTGAGGCAGCAATTGAATATGGCCAAACAAGGTCTTGAAAGTTCCTCAGGAAAGCAACCCAACCATTATTAACCTATGATTTGTAGCCAGCATTCCTGCTTATGTTGAAACTGATTACTGTTTCTTTGGTTGAGAAGCAGAAAATGTAGTTGACTTGCATAATGGAGATGGATACATTTAAGGAATATGTATTTTTAAAGCTAGAATTATACTCAGACTGGGGAGATACTCATGTTCTGAGGAGCAAAATGGACCTGAGATGGGAGAGTTCATGCTTCTTGTCTCCTGCTCATTTTGGGGAACATATACACTAGTAAGCAGAATGGCTGAAGGAGTCTCCCACACTACTTAATTGTGTTTTTCTCTAAAAATAGGATTATTTTTGCAGAGTCACCTAATTGAATGTGTGTCCATTTAGAACATGACACCCTTAGGACATGACATCACTGTAGGCCTGTCTTCTAAAGCTACATACAGCAAGTTTCATGTTGTCTCCAGGAAAGCGTTTTGAAGACAGTGATAGATTCTTGAGACAACTCCACACAAAGCACCATCATTCCTTCAAATGTTTCTCATTGAACATAGTTTTGAGCCCCTACTCACTTGTATTTCTCCTTGGAACAGAGCCAAACATGTGCCCCTAAGCATAAATTCCTGGACTGATCAGACTGTGCACATGGGATCAGGTCAGCATAGAATAGAGGAGACGGAGACGTCTTTGCTTCTGAATTCTGACTTCCCTTACGCCAGCCAAAAATTGCATTTGAATTTTGGCAACTAAATCCTATTGTTATAAATCCTATTTTATATATATATATATATTATATATATATATATATTATATATATATGTAAATCCTATTATACTTACCAAAATCCCAAGTGCTTTTCAAAATTATGAAATATTTAAACATGCAGAAAATAAAATAGCAGACATCCACAAACTCATCACCAAGATTAACATGATGTTATCCAGAATGCATGTAACATGATGTTAATCTTGGTGATGAATTTGTGGATATCTGCTTGCCTTATTTACCTCGGATTACTAAATCTTTCTTTACATGTGCTTTTATTTGCCCAGTTCTCTCCTACACTGTATTTCTGCACCCATCTAACCCTGTCAAGAGTTACTGATTCAACAATTATTTCTTAAATCTCTACTGTGTCCTCTTTGGGATCTTTTTTGCTTGTTTGTTTTTTGAGATGGAGTGTCTCTCTGTTGCCCAGGCTGGAGTACAGTGGCACCATATCGGCTCACTGCAACCTCCGCCTCCTGGGTTCAAAAAGAGATTCTCTTCCCTCAGCCTCCCAAATAGCTGATATTGTAAGCACCTGCCACCTCACCCGGATAATTTTTGTATTTTTAGTAAAGACGGGGTTTCCCCATGTTGGCCAGGCTGGTGTCGAACTCCCGACCTCAGGTGATCCACCCACCTCGGCTTCCCAAAGTGCTGGGATTACAGGCGTGAGCCACCGCACCCAGCCTGGGGTCTTAATTTTGCTATTTAAATGCGTTACGTATTATCTCAGATAATACGGTACACACAATTTTTTTGATTAATGAAAATGAATAGGACTGATTGATGACAGAGTTCTGGGATCCACCACTAACGACAATCTGCTAGACTGGCTGAAGCGTTATTTCATCTCTGTGACCCTCTTGTGCCTTTGATCGTGTCGTTTCTTTCTCTTGGAATGGTTTCTTGCCTCCTCCTTCCATCTGACAAACTTAGGTTACTTAATTTCTTTTCTTTTTTTTTTTTTTTTTTGAGACGGAGTTTCGCTCTTGTTACCCAGGCTGGAGTGCAATGGCGCTATCTCGGCTCACCGCAACCTCCGCCTCCTGGGTTCAAGCAATTCTCCTGCCTCAGCCTCCCGAGTAGCTGGGACTACAGGCACGTGCCACCATGCCCAGCTAATTTTTGTATTTTTAGTAGAGACAGGGTTTCACCGTGTTGACCAGGATGGTCTCGATCTCTTGACCTCGTGATCCACCCGTCTCGGCCTCCCAAAGTGCTGGGATTACAGGCGTGAGCCACCGCGCCCGGCCTAGGTTACTTAATTTCTTAAGGTTCAGTGTCGCCTCTTCCAGGAACCCTTCCCTGATCATTACTTGCTAGGGTAGGTGCTCTACCTTTGTGCATTTCTTTGGGGTAGCACCTGTGTGCTACAGTCTTCATTGGCTATCCTGTCTATCTTCCCATCTCATATTTAAGCCCTTTCAGGGCAAAAATATCATTATGTTTTCCCTTATATTCTTTTTTTTTTTTCAGACAGAGTCTCACTCTGTCTCCCAGGCTGAAGTGCAGTGGTGCCATCTTGGCTCGCTGCAACCTCCGCCTCCCAGTTTCAAGCGATTGTCCTGCCTCAGCCTCCTTAGTAGCTGGGACTACATGTGGGCACGACCACACCCGGCTAATTTTTTGTATTTTCAGTAGAGACGGGGTTTCACCATGTTAGCCAGGATGGTCTCAATCTCCTGACCTCATTATCTGCCCGCCTCAGCCTCTCAAAGAGTGTGGATTACAGGCGTGAGCCAGCACTCCCGGCCTCCTTTATTTTCTTAACACTTATCACTATGCCAGAACTTCAAAAGTACCAACTCATATTTGATGCTCAAAAATGCTTGTTCAGAGGCTAGGTGCAGTGGCTCACGCTTGTATTCCCAGCACTTTGGGAAGCCAAGGCAGGTGGATCACCTGAGGTCGGGAGTTCGAGACCACCCTGACCAACATGGAGAAACCCCAACTCTACTAAAAATACAAAACTAGCTGGGCGTGGTGGTGCATGCCTGCAATCCCAGCTACTTGGGAGGCTGAGGCAGAAGAACTACTTGAGCCCGGGAGGCGGAGGTTGTGGTGAGCTGAGATCACGCCATTGCACTCTAGCCTGGGCAACAAGAGTGAAACTTTGTCTCAAAAAAAAAAAAAAAAGAAAAGAAAAGAAAAGAAAAGAAAATGCTTGTTCAATAAATACATAAGAATAAAACAATTTAGACAAATCTTCCTTCCACTATAGGGATACTTTCCACAATACCTCAGATAGATCATCACTTCCAATCATGGAGAATTTGCTACCTAACAGGACAGCCGAATCCCTATTTGAATGGCTCTGGATTTTGAAAGTCTCCGATAAAGCCCTGAACCGGTTTCCTGTAACAACACTGTAAGTTCTCATTATAAATAAGTCAAGTCTCTTTTCTGAATGTCAAAGACACTTATGTGGTATTCTTTGGGTAACTAAGTAGTTTTTAGTGAATATATTTTATGAACAGCAGGCAGAGCTGAAGACACTTTTCAGTGTTCAGAACTGAGGCACTTTCTGGGGCATCCCATTAAGGATTTCTGCACTGAATTCTTTCCAGAAGCTAACTGGGTCTGTGAAGACCACAGAGTACAGGTGTTCCATGTTCTATGCAGCTCACATTCCTACATAAACATGCTGTTACTTTCTCCAGTGTCGCAAGCTCCTGGGTGGTCTTAGGGCTGCCTTCAAAGGAAAACAAGTAAGACTTTCCTCTCATTGTTGATCACTTGAAGACTTGGTTAGCATACACCATTTTGGAATCTCTGTTTACTGAGTCATGAGTTCTCACCTGAAAGGAAACTTAAGTAACTTACTGTGGCTCCAAACCTGATTGAATAGCCAAAGAGTTGTAGGAAAAGTAAAAGTGAGGGAAACAGGTAACTTCTGTGCTAAGTTCAATGCCCTAAGCTCTTGATCATATAACTATTACTTAACAAGGTGAAAGCAACTGACATTTTCCTCCAGAAACATAGAAGCAAACCAGTTCCTTAAAGTTAGGTGTTTTTTTTTGGTCCCAGGTTGCAGATTTTTCCAAATGGTGATGAGTTGGCTAAGTTTAGTAACAGAGCAATCATTATTCTTTCTGTATAGAATGTCAGTGTTTCTTGTGTGCCAGGCACTGTGCTAGGTACTTTGCAGGACATACCTAATGTGGCCCTCCTAACAATCCTGAAAAGTAAATATGATTATCTCCATTTTATATATGAGGTACTGTAAGCTCAACAAAATTAAGAAACATGTTCAGTGTTTCAGAATTACTAAATTCCAGAAACAATCCAAATCCAAGTGATTCTGATACCATAGCTCTCATGGACTTTGTAATAGGCTGTGCTGTATCTCATTTCAACATCAGCTTCCATGTGGAGCTGAGCACTGCCTTTACTCCTGGATCCAGTGTTCTCAGATCACCTCTATTACCTGCATATGATTGAGTGCCATCCACTTAGGACAGAGTTATAACATTCTTTTCTTATCAACCAGACTATATTTAATTTTGTTTTAAAATAACATCATGCTTAAGAATATCCAGAATGCATGTAAATGACTGGATGTGTTAGCTTCTCTCTCCCCAACTTTTTGTTTTTTTTTTTGAGACAGAGTCGCACTGTTACCCAGGCTGGAGTGTAGTGGTATCATCTCAGCTCACTGAAACCTGTGCCTCCTGGGTTCAATGATTCTCATGCTTCGGCTTCCTGAGTAGCACGTGCCACACCACGCCCAGTTAATTTTTGTATTTTTAGTAGAAATGGGGTTTCACCACCTTGGCCAGGCTGGTCTCGAACTCCTGACTTCAAGTGTTCTGTCTGCCTTGGCCTTCCAAAGTGCCAGAATGACGGGCATGAGCCACCACGCCTGGCAGCTTCTCTCTTTTTTTTTTTGGAGACGGAGTTTCGCTCTTGTTACCCAGGCTGGAGTGCAATGGCGCGATCTCGGCTCACCGCAACCTCCGCCTCCTGGGTTCAAGCAATTCTCCTGCCTCAGCCTCCCGAGTAGCTGGGACTACAGGCACATGCCACCATGCCCAGCTAATTTTTGTATTTTTAGTAGAGACGGGGTTTCACCATGT
>PVKV010035237.1:0-16850 GCA_004027835.1 Alouatta palliata
CAGGCGAAAACAGCTGCGCCAGCCAAACCAGCCGCGCCGGCCAAACCAGGTGCGCTGGCGACCCGTGGGGCTCCTCCCCCTGGGAATCTCCTGGTCTGTGGGCAATAAAAATCCGTCTGGGAATGTGGCGTCCACTCACCCTCCACGCTTTCACTGGGAGCTGCAATCCTCAGCTGCTCCTAATCGGCCATCTTGGATCCCTTCCAGCTACCTCATATTTCTTAGACATTCATTTAACATCTCTTATTTTATCACCATTTTATTTTTATTTTTAATTGACAAATAATATGCATATATATGTGGCACACCATGGAATGCTTTGATATATGTTCACAATGTGGACAAATTAATAAATCAATCCCCTCTCAGGAGCAATAAGCTTAGTGGTCTATTGTACAGAATGTTAACCATAATAAATAATAGTGCATGGTAGATTTTAATGACCATTTCTTCCTAATCTAAGTTCTGGGTAAAGAAAATTCAACCTCAGTCTTTCTTGTAATAAAATAAAATTACTGTCATCTCAAAGTGCTTGTTCCAGCCTCTTGTAAGTGTTTTAGCGTATGCATTTATTTAATCTTTGCGACAGCTCTATGAAGTGTTTGCTATTGCAGTCATTTTAAAGTTGAGACATTGCACTGCAGAGAAGTGACACTTATTTTTTCCTAGCCAATAAATAGAAAGAACTTGAAAAGCAGACATTCGGTTTTAGAGTCTGCATGTTTTACTACCATTTTTTATTTCTCTAAAAATGCTGAATTGTGGAGGACAGATTGGCTACTTTGATTCTCTGAAATGGACATGTCTGGTTGGTGAATATCTACCATTATATCCCCTGGATTAACATAAAACAAACCGAGTCTGTCACTCCTAATGGCTCAAGAAAACATCCATGACAAGTCTCTAGCAAGAACGCCTGGCAGCATGCTTGAACGCATTGACCAAGGAGTTGAGAAATGTTTGTCTAGCGGCTCCTAGTGGCACATTAGTGAAGTGGGGGCATAATTAATTGGTTCATTCCAGTCAAAGTCTGCACTGTGGCTACAATGTAAAGAGGGATTTAAAAAAAATAGCAGAATTGGGGCCTGGAGCTGTGACACACCTGTAACCCTAGCACTCTGGGAGGCCAGGGTGAGTAGATCACCTGAGGTCAGGAGTTCGAGACCAGCCTGGGCAACATCACCCCGTCTCTACTAAAAATACAAAATATTAGCTGGGTGTGGTGGCGGGCACCTGTAATCCCAGCTACACGGGAGGCTGAGGCAGGAGAATCACTTGAACCCAGGAGGCAGAGGTTGCAGTGAGCTCAGATCCCACCATTGCACTCCAGCCTGGGCAACAAGAGCGAAACTCTGTCAAAAAAAAAGAAAGGAAGGAAGGAAAGAAGGAAGGAAAGAAAGAAAATAGCAGACTCGGGTGGGGGACTGTGGCTCACGCCTGTAATCCCAGCACTTTGGGAGGCCGAGGCAGGCAGATCATGTGACGTCAGAAGTTTGAGACCAGCCTGGTCAACATGGTGAAACCCTGTCTCTACTAAAAATACAAAAATTAACCAGGGGTGGCAGCACATGCTTGTATTCCAAGCTACTTGGGAGCCTAAGGCAGGAGAATAGCTTGAACCCCTGGAGGTGGAGGTTGCAGTGAGCCGAGATTGTGCCAATGCAGAATTGAATGAAGAGAAAGTGACAGATTTGGGGTGATGTAGGGACCTGCTAGCTGCTTTCTCTCTTTCTCTCTCTCTCTCTACACACACACACACACACACACACACACACACAAATTTGAGAACAGCATTAAAGACAAGTAATCCAGGGGAGCTCTGAGTGAAATTAATTACCTTCAAACTTCAAAAATTGCAAAAGATGTTGTTATTGCATTTGTTTTTTAGTTTTTTTGGGACTGGTTGTTTTCTTTTTGACACAAGATCTCCCTGTGTCACCCAGGCTGGAGTGCAGTGGCAGGATCATAGCTCACTGGAGCCTTGAACTCCTGGGCTCAAAAGATCCTCTAACCTCAGCCTCCTGAGTAGCTGGGGTTATAGGCATCACCACTCTTGGCTACTTTTTTATTCTTTATAGAGATGGGCTCTCGCTATGTTGCCCAGGCTGGTCTCAAACTCCTGGCCTCAACAATCCACCTGCCTCAGCCTCCCAAAGTGCTGGGATTACAGGCACGTGCCACTGCGCCTGGCCCCTAGGTTGTTGATTTCAACAAAGACTCCCCTCCTTGATGAAACTTAAGTCATGCTCCCCTGAGCTTTCTTCTTGGCTAGGTCTCAACCCTGGATTTACATGTTCATTTTCGAAGTCTCACTTCAGGATAAAATCCTGCTCACTCAGTTTAGCAAAAATCCTCTACCCTTCATATACGATCAAGTTCCTCAGCTCCAACTCTTGATGTCTGAATCTTTAAATGAACTTTAGCTAGAATCCTGTTAAGCCAGTTTAACAAGAATCCCCTATCCACGATGTAATTTAGTACATCATGGGTAATTATGTGCTCTTGCATTATTAGCAATCTTTCATTCACTGATCCTCCCTCCCCCTGTTTTCTGCTCATGGTTGGCTATGAATTCCCACCTGTCTTCTTGCATTTGAAGTTGAACTCAGTTCTCTTCTAAAGCCTCTCTGCTACTGTAGTAACCTGAAGAAACTCTGTCTTACCATTTTTATTTTTTATTATTAGTAGAGATGAGGTCTCACTATGTTGCCCAGGCTGGTCTGGAACTCCTGAGCTCAAATTATCTGCCTCATTCTGCTTTCCAAAGTGCTAGGATTATAGGCATCAGCCACATGCCTGGCCTGTCTTGCCATTTTTAACAAGTGTTCAATGCAACATTTTTCTCTTACAGCTAGTTGTGTGTGCATTGGATGCGGGGAGGCTTGGGTGGATACTGATTTCTCTGGCCAAATGCTGGAGAGTGGTGTGAGAAGCCCGGTAAGTTATAATCAAGAAAGCAGCAGGTAATGTTTCACTCTAGGTGAATTTAGAGCCCAGGTTCCCACTGAGACAAGAGAGTGGAAAAGTCTGATGCAGTAGCATACAAAAGGGGCATGAGGCAGGCTTTGCAAAATGCAGTTGCTAGAGACCTTATGTTCTTGCCTGACATGAGAAATGCATAGCCCAGAACCAACACCCTTTGAGTTTCACTGCCCACACTCCTAAATCCAGGAGGAAGGATTGGGGAAAGCATCACATCATGCTGTCAACCTAGGTTCTCCTCCTCTTCCTCCTCCTCTGCCTTCTCCTCCTGCTCCTTCTCCTTCTTCTCCTCCTCCTCCTCCTCTTCCTTCTTCCTTTTCTTCTTTTTATTCTTCTTCTTCTCCTCCTCCTCTTTCTCATTCTCTTCCTCCTCCTCCCTCTTCCTCCTCCTCCTTCTTCTCTTCCTCCTCCTCCCCTCCTCTTCCTCCTTCCTCATCTTCTTCTTCTGTTCCCAGGAATCCAAAACATTACAGAGCCAGGAATAGTGTCTCATGACCGTAACCCCAGCACTTAGGGAGGTTGAAGTGGGATGATCACTTGAAGCCAGGAGTTCAAGACCAGCCTGGGCAACATGACAAAACCCTGTCTCTACAAAAAATACAAAAGTTAGCTGGATGTGGTCACGTGCACCTGTAGTCCCAGCTACTTGAGTAGCTGAGTTGGGAGGATTGTTTGAACCAGGCAGGTGGAGGCTGCAGTGAGCTGAGATCTCACCACTGCATTCCAGCCCGGGTGGCAGAAGGAGACCCTGTCTCAAAAACCATAAAATGAAATTAAAAATGAAACATCACATATTTTGTTTATTCAACCAAGCATTCCCTCATCCAACTAGAGTAACGTGAGAAATGGATGAGAGTTTCATAACCACAACTTTTGTTGTGAAATGTTTCTTCTTTCCACTGTCACGAAGTCACATTCTTTTGTGAAATCTTTGGAATGTTTTCCAAATCTAAATGAGGAAATACCTCACTACTTGGTTCTGTCTATGTCCTCACAGTTAATGTCTCACACTGCACTTTGCCTTCAGGGAAATCTAAACTAATTATCATGCATATTATTTTTAATCCAAAAGGACAATGAGATTGCTTTTCAGCCTGTTAGCTAAGATCAAGCATAGGATCTGGATCTATTTCTATTGGTTTACTATCTGTTATGTTCTTTATCCAAGGACAGTGTATTAAATGGATTTGGGGATCAGGGAGTGGGAATAAGAGGTTGATGTATGCAACAACCTGGTATTGCAGTAACTACAGGGATGGTGGGAAGAAGAAGCAGAAGTAGAGGAAGAAGAAGAAAAGAGGAAGGAAGAGGAGGGAGGAGGAGAAGACGAGAAAAGGAGGAGGAGGAGAAGATGAAGAAGAAGGAGGAGAAGACGGAGGATGAGGAGGAGAAGAAGATGATGAAGAAGAAGGAGGAGGAAGGGAAGGAGGAGGAGGAGAAGAAGAAAAATAAGGAGGAGCAGAAGATGAAGAATTAGGAGAAGGAAGAGGAAGAGGGAGAATAGGAGGAGGAAGAAGAGGAGGAGGAGGAAGGGGAGGAGGAGGAGGAAGAGGAGGAGGAGGAGGAAGAGGAGGAGGAGGAGGAAGAGGAGGAGGAGGAAGAGGAGGAGGAGGAAGAGGAGGAGGAGGTGAAAAAGAAGAGAAAACAACACAGGGGTTGCTGAGAATCCAGCCCATCTGTGTGTGGCAGGTGGAATCATGGTTCCCCAAACAAGTCCTCACCTTAATGCTTGGAACATGTGAATATGTCATACTTCATAGCAAAAGGGAGTTATGGCTGCAGGTGGAATTAAGTTTACAAATCACCTGGCCTTGACATGAAAAGGTGAACCTGCATTCTGTGGGCGGACTAATATGATCACGAGGTCCTTTTCAGTGGAAGAAAAAGGCAGGAGGGCAGTCAGAGTCGGAGGGAGGCGACAGAAGGACTTGACTGGCCATTGCAGGCTTCAACAATGGAGGAAGGGGGCATGAGCCGGGGCTGCGACCAGCTTCCAGAAGCTGGGAAAAGCAAGGAGATGGATTCTCCCCCATGCTGGGAAGACATGCAGCCCAACCACTGCTGCGGTTTCAGCCTGGGAGGCCCATGCTGCACTGCTGGTCTACAGAACTGCAGACTGTGTGTGTCTACAGTGTATGGCTTTAAGCCACTTGTTTTACAGCACTTAGTCACAGCAGCTAAGAAAGAAGAAAATAGCAAGAAAATACACGTTGGAATGTCAAGAATCAATTTTTTTCTTTATATATATATATATATATATATATTTTTTTTTTTTTTTTTTTAAATAGAGATGGGGTCTTTCTCTGTTGTCCAGGCTGGTCTTGAACTCCTGGCCTCAAGCAATCCTCCCATCTTGGCCTCCCAAAGTGCTGGGATCACCAGGCGTGAGCCTCAGATGTTTTCTTCTAAATTAAATTGCTCTTGTGGGAGTTCAATCGTTCCCTCAACCACACAAATGCTAAGGCATTTTTGGGATTGTGAATCTTGCTCTCAGCAGTATATGCAGAACCTGAAATATACCAGGCATTTATGATGAGTTAAACAAATGTTCTTGAATGAATCACAAAGGCAGATTTCCCTGTTTAAATGCACAGTTATGAAATCTCTCTCTCTCTCTCTCTCTCTCTCTTTTATTTTTTTTAAGATGGAGTCTCACTTTGTCACCCAGGCTGGAGTGCAGTGGTGTGATCTCAGCTCACTGCAATCTCTGCCTCCTGGATTCAAGTAATACTCGTGCCTCAGCCTCTGGAGTAGCTGGGACCATAGGCGCACACCACTACATTCAGCTAATTTCTGTATTTTCAGTAGAGACAGGGTTTTACCATGTTGGCCAGGCTGGTCTCCAACTCCTGACCTCAAGTGATCCACCCGCCTTGGCCTCCCAAAGTGGTGGGATTACAGGTGTGAGCCACTGCACCCAGACCATTCATTTGTTCAATCAAAGACCAATTTAAGTGTTGCTATCCTTCTTACACATTTCTATGAGCTCTTTATACCTGAAAGACACTAATATTTCATAGCCATTGTTTTCATCATGATTTTTCTTTAAATTCTATTTCTAATTGCATTTGACATTATGTGCTTATTAAAAGTTATATAATGAGGTTTACCATTGTCTCTGTCTTAACTTGTCTCTGTTTCCAAGTTTAGAAAGCCATTCTCCATCCCAAAATAAAGCCTTGCACTGCATGCTCATCTGGTGGTAGTTTTATTGTGCAGCCTTCATCTTTTATTTAAGTAAAGTTTATATTTAGGTATGATGTGAGGTCATCTAAATTTTTTTTTTTAGACAGTCTCACTCTGCTGCCAGGCACCAGACTGGAGTGCAGTGGCGTGACCTCAGCTCACTACAACGTCCGTCTCTTGGTTTCAAGCAATTCTCCTGCCTCAGCCTCCTGAGTAGCTGAGACTACAGGCACACACCACTACACCCAGCTAATTTTTGTATTTTAGTAGAGATGGGGTTTCACTATGTTGGCAAGGATGGTCTCGATCTCTTGACCTTGTGATTCACCCACCTTGGCCTTCCAAAGTGCTGGGATTACAGGTGTGACCCACCGCACCTGGCCGATGTCATCTAAATTTTAAGAGAGCATCTCTTAGGCCCTAATCTTTAAGACGATTTTTTAAATAAAAAAAAAGTAGAGGTGGTGACCATTTTTTTTAATGATTTTTAATTTTAAAAATGCCTTTTAAAAATCTATTAGCACGATCCTGTGATTTCCATAGATACTTTGAATTTGAAGATTTAACATCTGCAGTTTTGATGGTTATCAGGTGACTTGGAAGATCTAGTTCAGTATGCCTTAAATTATTATTTTATCAAACATATCTATTGTCGGCCAGGCACGGGGGCTCACACCTGTAGTCCCAGCACTTTGGGAGGCCAAGGCAGGCGGATCACGAGGTCAAGAGATCAAGACCATCCTGGCCAACATGGTGAAACCCCGTCTCTACTAAAAATACAAAAATTAGCTGGGCATGGCAGTGCGCGCCTGTAGTCCCAGCTACTTGGGAAGCTGAGGCAGGAAAGTTACTTGAACCCAGGAGGTGGAGGTTGCAGTGAGCCAATATCATGCCACTGCACTACAGCCTGCTGACGGAGCAAGACTCTGTCTCAGGAAAAAAAAAAAAAAACCAAAAAACCATATCTATTGTCATGAGGGAAAGCCTATTTTTTAGCTATTGGGGTCTTGGGAAATTCGTATGCATTATATTGTTCTTTCTAAAAATAAAATTTGGCCAGGTGCAGTGGCTCATGCCTGTAATCCTAGCACTTTGGGAGGCCGAGGCGGATGGATCACGAGGTCAGGAGATTGAGATCATCCTGGCTAACACGGCAACACCCCGTCTCTATTAAAAATAGAAAAAATTAGCCGGGCGTTGTGGCATGCGCTTGTAGTACCAGCTACTTGGGAGGCTGAGACAGGAGAATCGCTTGAACCTGGGAGGTTCAAGCGATTGCAATGAACTGAGATAACACTACTGCACTCCAGCCTGGGCAACAGAGCGAAATCCCATCTCAAAAAAAATTAATTTAATTATGGTAAAATAACACATAACAAAATTTACCATTTTAAAACATGTTTAAGTGCACAGTTTAGTGATATTCAGGACATTCATTGTTACTGGGCATGGTGGCTCACACCTGTAATCCCAGCACTTTGGGAAGCTGATGCAAGTGGATTGCTTCAGGTCAGGAGTTTGAGACCATCCTGCCTCTACTAAAAATACAAAAATTAGCTGAGTGTGGTGATGTCTGCCTGTAATCCTAGCTACTTGTGAGGCTGAGGCAGGAGAATCACTTGAACCCGGGAGGCAGAGGTTGTAGTGAGCTGAGATCGCACCACTGTACTCCAGCCTGACTGACAGAGCAAGACTCTATCTCAAACGATAAAGTAATAAAATAAAATAAAATAAAATAAAATAAAATAAAATAAAATAAAGAACATTCAGGCTGGGTGCGGTGGCTCATGCCTATAATCCCAGCACTTTGGGAGGCCAAGGTGGGCGAATCACGAGGTCAAGAGATTGAGACCATCCTTGCCAACACAGTGAAACTCCATTTCTGCTAAAATACAAAAATTAGCTGGGTGTGGTGGCATGTGCCTGTAGTCCCAGCTACTTGGGAGGCTGAGACAGGAGAATTGTTTGGACCAGGGAGGGAGAGGTTGCAGTGAGCCAAGATCATGCCACTGTACTCCACCCTGGTGCCTGGTGACAGAGTGAGACTCTGTTTCAAAAAAAAAAAAAAAGAACATTCATTTTTGGCCACATGATGTGGTGGTTCACACCTGTAATCCCAGCACTTTGGGAGGCCGAGGCAGGAGGATTGCTTGAGCCCAAGCAGCAGAAGGAGGATTGCTTGAGAAGCAGCAGCAGAAGCAGACAGAGGACCAAATTGAGGACTAGCTAAAACATGGAAGCAGCTTTCCATAAGACATGCCACCAGCATGCCATGTCAGTTTACCCTTGCCATGGCAACACCTGGGAGTGACTGCTCTTCTGTGGCAATGACCTGAGCACTCAGAACTTACCAACCTTTTCCTAGAAATTTCTGCATAAACTGCCCATGAATCTGCATGCAATTAAAAGTGAGTATAAATATGACTTCAGAAGTGCCCTGAGCTCCCGCTTTCTGCAGGAGCAATCACAGAACTGTGACACTACCACCTGCATAAAGCTGTTTCTTCCACCACTGGCTCACTCTTGAATTCTTTCCTGAGGGAAGCCAAGAGCCCTCCTAGACTAAGCCCCAATTTGGGGCTCACCTGCACTATATCCATCTGTAGATCTTTGTGTTTTGTAGTCTGCAGTCACAGATGCTTCAAATTTTGGATTTATTTTTGTTTATCCTTAGATTTACTTCCTATGTGTATTGGCAAATGCCTTTCTTCAATGAAATAATTGTTTTAGCCATGTTTATTTTTTTCTTAAATGTTAACTCTTCCCCATTTTTCTTATTTTGTGTTTAAGGAATCATAATTAACTGCAATTGCTGATGCTTACAACAACAGTATTCTTAATAATAATATTTATTGACTGCTTATTCTACACAAGGTGATTTCACATTAATTAATGCATGTAATCCTCATAACTACTCTGTGAAATAGACATTGGTTTTCCTCATTTTACACATGAAGAAACCAAATCACAGACACAGCTCCACAATGATATAGTTACCAGGAAGCAAAGTCAGGAACTTCAGCCCAGCATTTTTTCTCAGAACCAGATGTGTGTTGGACAGGAAGAGAAAAGAAGGAAAAAGAGAAAATTAAGAAGTCAATCTGACTATAATAGTACTACCTCAAGTTTTATGTGACCCTCTGCTTCATGATAAAATTAAGTACTTATAATGATTTATTACAAAACTAGCATCTCTGGGTCTAGGATCTGCAAGCAGAAGTTTCTAACTTATGACATTGGACCTGATGCTTCCATGATTTCTAAGAACAAAAGCTCTACAAGAATCTGCTGTAGTCACCTAAATCTGCTCTTCTCCTTGTGCAATGGCACAATTATATACTAGAAAAAAATTATACAACAAATGCTCCCCTCCAGGTTCACTGTTATATGGACCCACTTTCATTTCACTGAGCTCTTGAAGAAAGAACTAAAGTCTGAGGATAAAACAATGGGTGAGGCCATCAGTTTTTATCCCAAGTGGATAAAAACTCCCAGTCACCTGACTGGGATTATAGTCAGCTGAGCACTGCTCCTATGACCATTGTAACAGTAAATTTGTGGTGGGTAACAAATGGTCCCCATGGTCTCAGGGAGCTGTGGGAAGGATGTCATCTTCCTTGTCACACCCACAGAAGGGGAAGGTCCCACAGCATGGCTGCAGCCATGGTTTCCAAATCGTGTTGAACACAGAGAACTGCTGTGGGACTGGTGTTAGTGTCCTACGATGCTCTTTTATGGCTGCCTCCATCTTCCTGATCACGGAGTCAAATAATGGTTCGTTGTCAGGGTTCAGTGGAAGGGCTTCCGAAGGATCTCTTGAGATGTCAAAGAGGAGTGGTGGGTCATGGTAGGTTACATCCCCTGAACATGAGCATATTCCACTCCTATAGCAGGCACCAGTTCCCTCAGGGTAGAATTTAGGAGTCACATAATGAACTTTCCACACAGTTGCACCTAAAAAAAAGTTGCATTGTGATGCCATCTTCGTGGTGATTTTAGGACTCTTTTCATTAAAAATGTTTTTCTCAAATGCTTTTTCCAGTGATTGATAACACTGTTCTGCACAGCAGCAGTAGCATTTCTTCAACTCTAAGAACAACGCACAATTTTACTGCAAACTTGAAGACGTTTTTAGAAATCTTGTCATGACACCATTTGGAGATAACAGTGATGATCCAGGTGGGAATATGGTAATTCTGGGAATTCCAAATTTAAAATTCTACCTCAAGTTAATGCACACTTACACACCCACATGAATCAAGTTTTCTTAATTTTCTGTAGCTTATAATGTTTTGACTTTTTTTGAAGTAATTATTCTAGCAACAAGGAGTAATATTATAGGATATAGAAAATTAAGAAAACATGATTAATGTGGGTGTGTAAGTGTGCATTAGCTTGTGTGAATGCACACATGAGAGAGAGAGAAAAAAAGAGAATATGAACTTATGGATGATTGAAGTAATTATTCTAGCAACAAGGAGTAAATTCTTCCATATGACCTGAATGGCAGTTGCTCATCTCCACTTTCTTCCTAACATGCTAGTGATTGTTTCTGTCCCACATTCATGCTATGGGAGTCATGCAAACAATATAAATTAACAAATAGTATTGACTGCCTTATGCCTGTAATCACAGCACTTTGGGAAGCCAAGGTGGATGGATCACCTGAGGTCAGGAGTTCGAATCTAGTCTGGCCAACTTGGTGAAACCCCACCTCTACTAAAAATATGAAAATTTGCTGATCATGGTGGCAAGTGTCTGTAGTCCCAGTTACTCAGGAGGCTGAGGCAGGAGAATCACTAGAACCTGGGAGGCAGAGGTTGGAGGTGAGCCAAGATTGCACCATTGCACTCCAGCCTGGGTGACAGAGTGAGACCCTGTCTCAAAAAAGTAAAAAATAAAATAAAAATAAAATGAAATCCTACTGCAGTATACTATCTGTTTATGTGGCTTTCCCAGCAAAAAAGAACCATCATGGCTGGGCAATATCTGCATGTGACGCAGTTTCCCCCAGGAGACAAAGGAGACAGGAACAGGGCCCTTATCGTCTTCCCATGTGTCCACAGTCTTCATACTTACAGTCCTTCTGATGCCATCTGACCGTGTGCAGATAGACCCCGCAGTAGTGGAAGAGGAACTCGTGGTGGGAATGAGATGTCTTTCCTTCCAGCAGGGGCATTAGGTTCTGGCCGTCAATCACTCTTGGGAGAGATGGGAGTGTGCAGAATGTGATGAGAGAGGCATGGTTCAGTCATGCATTTTTTTTTTTTTTTTTCAGACAGAGTCTCACTCTGTCGCCCAGGCTGGAGTGCAAAGGCGTGATCTGGGCTCACTGCAATCTCCATCTCCCAGGTTCAAGCTATCCTCCCACCTCAGTCTCCCAAGTAGCCAAGATTACAGGTACATGCCATCATGCCAGACTAATTTTTGTATTTTTAGTAGAGATGGGGGTTTCACCATGTTGACCAGGCTGGTCTCGAACTCCTGACCTCAAGTGATATGCCCACCTCGACCTCCCAAAACTGCTTTATACATAAGTGTTTTTATTCAATAATCATTTAATACTTAATTGCTTAACGGTCTAGAAGCTGTGAGGGATGTGATGATGTATGAGAATCAGATCCCATCCATGAGAACAGTCAAACACATGCATGCATAAGTGTAATATGACAGAGAATGTTAAGGTATACTCTAAGAAGAAAACAAAATAGTCCACCATGCATCAAGGGGAGAAAGACATCCGGCCCTATGGGCAGAATATTGATAAGTAATATACTATGTATGTACACACACACACATGGAATTATCAAGTATATCCACATGTGTCCAAATATATCTCCCTAGGTTAGGAGCAACTGTTGTTTCCATACCTGTCCTGGGGCAAGATCCCTCCACCTATATAAGACAGCGTCGGGTAGATGTCCATTAGGCTGGTGGGCTCACTGATCACTCTCCCAGCCTCCAAAACCGTCGGCCACCGGAATATCCCTGGCACACGAACACCTCCTTCCCATCCTCCCATTCCTTTGCCACCTAAAACCAAAGATTACAACACAACCAAAGATGAGTTAAAACCTAACCATATCAGCGGAACGCGGTGGCTCATGCCTGTAATCCCAGCACTTTGGGAGGCTGAGGAGGGCAGATCACTTAAGGTCAGGAGTTCAAGACCAGCCTGGCCAATATGGTGAACCCTGTCTCTACTAAAAATACAAAAAAATTAGCCAGGCATGGTGGCAAGCACCTGTAATCAAAGCTACTTGGGAGGCTGAGGCAGGAGAATAATTTAAACTCAGGAGGTGGAGGTTGCAGTGAGCTGAGATCGTGCCACTGCACTCCAGTCTGGGCAACGGAGTGAGACTCTGTCTGAAACAAACAAACAAACCCAACCATGTCATTCTCTACTGAATAGAAAATTAAATCTATATGCAACTTTTTGGAGGTCTTACTCTTCTGTGTGCTACCTTCACAGAGAGATACAAAATAACCATGAGCTAGCATGCTTGCCTTCCAGAAGTTAAAACATTAGTTGTCAACTTTTAGCATACAGGTGATATGTTCAATAACAATAAATGAAAATAAGTGCCGTCTTAAGATAGCACACTATATGTGCCAATTAATGAGATGAACTTTCAATATTATAAGAGGGGAAAAGAGGACATTTGATAAACTCTAAGTTCATAGTGCTTATTGGAATTAGAATGGGCTTGAAAGATAGAAAAGGTCAACTCTGTGTTAGGCATGCAAAGCCAAACCAGAAAGACACATTTTGCCAGGCGTCGTGACACACGCTTGTAATCCCAGCATTTTGGGAAGCCAAGGTGGGAGAATTGCTTGAGCTCAGCAGTTCAAGACCAACATGGGCAAGATAGTGAGCCTCATCTCCACAAAAAAGTTTTTAAATCAGCCGGGCATGTTGGGAGGCTGAAGTGGAGGTATCACTCGAGAAGAGGAAGTGGAGTTTGCAGTGAACTGAGATTGTGGCACTGTACTCCAGCCAGGGTGACAGGGTGAGACTCTGTCTCCAAAAAATAAAAAAAACTCAAAGAAAAGAAAAGAAAATGACAGGTTTTATCCACATTATAATGGTCCTTGAGGAACAAGCTAAAAAAATTTGACTTTACCCCGTGATTTCCCATATAGAGGAAGCAAGAGAGGAGTGTGAGTAGAAAAATGGCCAGAGACAAAAGAAACGTTGAGAATCATTTCTTAGACAAAAGGCCCCTTGGATATTTCTCAGCACCAAGCAAATAATGAAGCCCTTGCTGTAAGATCAATCATGAGATTGAGGCATTTGTTACAGAATAGAAAAATGGCCCTATGCCAAACGCCGTTGCCAAGACCATATGTCTAGACTCTTTAAGAAAAAATAGGAGTCTCTCTGGGGGAAAAGATCTCTTCCTATGTGAAATGTTCATTGAATGCCTTCGGTGTGTGGACCTGTCTGAAAGGCAGCATTACAAAGAAAACACAAAGCCGGGAGCCTATAGCAGAAAATGAGGTAAAATTCACTGCAGAAATGTTCACTAATCTAACCACTGTTGAAAGGCATCTCAGCTTCCTGGCACCATCCTTTTTTTTTTTTTTAGACACTGTCTCGTTCTGTCGCCCAGGCTGGAGTGCAGTGGCGTGATCATAGCTCACTGCAGTCTCCAACTCCTGGGCTCAAGCGATCCTTCCCTCCTCAGTAGCATCATTCTAAAGAAGAAAACTTGATAAGTAAGAAAAACTTGACAACTCTCTGAACCAAATCTATGTGTTTTTAACACACAATCATAAAACCATCCTGATGTTTTCTGCATCTTGTTTAATAACCTGTATCTTTGTGGGGCAGAGCTGCGGGGTGTAACTAGACTAGAACAAAACCCAGCGTCTACCCAGGAGATCGAAATCTCTCTATCCAGTGAATTCATTGCTTCACAGGAAGCACCTGAGAAACAGGTAACCTGTCCCAAAACGTGAGAAATGCTCGCAAGAATTTTGCCAGTGCTATTTCAGGGTTATGTGTGCTTTCTAAGGACAGGACTTTACACTCACACATCCTCATGCAATTACAATCATTATTATAATATATAATATGTGCTGTTGTTAGAATCATCATGATTATAATAATCACGTTTCATTAGAGGGCATATAAATGGTCATCCAAATCTGTTCCTCACTTTTTCTACTAGGCTTAGTAGCAATTAATCTTTGCTAATTACAATTATGACTACAGCAAGTTCACACAACAAGCCAGAGGATGCGAATGCTTTCAGAGGCTCACTTCTAATAATTTACAATATATGATCCAGTACATACAACTCTATATGTCATCCTATCTGTGTGTGTGTATACATAGGATTTTATATTATAAATATATCATGAATATATATTGAATTATATGTATTATACATAATGGATATAGTGACTGTATATACATAGTCAATATATATAGGATTATGTATATTATATTGAATACAGTGAATAGATAAAATTCTTTATATTATACACAATGAATATAGTGCATATATATATGATTATGTGTAATATGTAATGAATATAGTGACTATATACAGTGAATATGTGTACTGTATATAGTGAATATATAGAATTGTATATACTATATATAATAAATATACTGACTATACATAGTAAATATATAATTATATATATTATATATAATGAATACATTAAAAATATAATGATCTATACAATAAATATAGTAAATGTATAGAGAATTATGTGTGTTATATATAATGAATATAATGACTATATATACACGGTGAGTATGCATAGGATTATGTATATTATATATAGTAAATGTGTAGAATTACATGTATATATTATATATAATATAGTGAATATATATAGGATTATATGTGTTATATGTAATAAATATAGTAACTACATATACATAGTGAATATATATAGAATTATATACATCACATATGACAAATATATATTTTATGTTTTAATATGTATAATTAATACGGTGAATATAGACACAGTGAATATATATAGGAAAATACATATCACACACACACACACACACACAAACTTTTTAATAAAATATGAGGAAGTCCAAACATTCTGATTTTATAATGGTGACAATTTTGATACTCTGTTAGTTTTTTTTGTTTTACTTAGAAGGTTAGAGGGTAAGGGGAAAATAGCAAATACCAAATTCTTTTTTAAATGATTCTTTCTGTTGGCATGGCTTTGCTGATCCCTAAGAGTGGGCGCCACAGAGTTCTTGAACAACACAATGTGAAGTCTATCAAAGTGAGCTGGAAGAATCTGCCAACCATGAAGAGGTAGGCACCCCAGTCAAATGAATAAGTCTTTTTTTCTGATCCACATCATACTCACTAAAGCATAATGAATAGCATCATCGATGTTACTGAATTAAAAATGTGCATCTGGGTATCCAAGTGAGATTAATCCAAAGGAGCACTTCTCACCCAGAGCCCAGGGACACTGTTCAACCCCTACAATGACAGGATGCCCCCAGCCAGAGAATCCTCCAGCCTCAAATGTCAATCGTGCAGAGGCTGGAAGAGCTGCCACATATGGTCACTGAGACCCTACGCTCCCTCTCGTGGGGTTGGCATAGCCTTACACATTTTCATTTGAAGCTCTTGGAAACTGCCCCAAAATTTGCAGCTTTTTTTCCCCTTTTGTCTAGCTTAGTAAGAGTCTAACTCACATGAAAACATCTGAACAGCGTGGCAAATGAATTCAAGCAAATGCAAAGCCAATAGAGACTACAATCACCTTTGTAGATCCCATTCCAGCCACCCAGCTGGGCACCCCCATCCAGGGACTCCAGGTGGCCCCCGTTGTCAGAGGTGAAGTACACCAAGGTGTGGTTGGCCAGGCGCTCCCGGTCCAGAGCGTCCAGGATTTTACCTGGTGAGGGTCAGAGACACAAAGACGTTGACCTCTCAATGCAGATCACTACTGCTTTATTACATGTCTGTTACTATGCATTTATTACACACAGCGTTGAAAGCTTATTCTGTATTACACAATATTGTATAATTAATAACCATTATATAATACTGTAATCTAGACTATTTTAAACTGTATGTAATATAGTGTATATAGTACATATATCCAGCAGTTAAAATGTTTAATATATAATGTAATGCAATCTGTATATTTAATGGAATAATATACAATTTTATACATTTTAAATTATTAATTATATATGTATTAGATATTGTAGGATCCATAGTACACATTTCTTACAAGTACATGTTAATATATAACATGACATTTTAGTAATGCATAAAGAATTGTTATATATTAAAATATAATCAATTATGGAATAGAACAAAATATATTGTAATATGTATGATCAATACGTATTATGTATTATTATACCATATGATTTTATGATACTAGAAATAATCATTATATAATAGTTTGCAATGATTATTAATAATACCCTGTATAATTGTGTAAAAATTGTTATATAATTATACAACATATAAGTATTATTTTATAATATAGTATTTTGTATATCAATGTAATATGTAAAAATATGTTTCTTTATACAAAATATAAGAAAATATATTAAGTGTAAGATAAAATATGAATATTTAATAAATATATACTATATACAAATATATTAAATTTTATAACATATCTAATATATAAAATTTTATCATAAATTTATATCATTTATAGAAATATAC
>PVKV010035238.1:0-16855 GCA_004027835.1 Alouatta palliata
TTCTAAAGGGTACAGAGGGGTTGTGTCTAAACCCACTGTCACATCTCTGGGGACAAGTAGGTGACTGTCCCAGGAAACAAGTTGGGGAAAAGTGAACATTATAATTACCTATTACCTATTACCTAATCCCCCTATTACCTTTCCTGTAGCAGAAACTGTGGGCCCTCTCATGACATCTAATCACAACTCTCTTCTGCCTTGTGTGGAAATCAAAGTGACATATTTCTTCCCATTTTATTTATGGAGACAGATACCAGAAGAGCAAGCATGCAAAAGCTAGAAACAAATACATCTTAAGCACGAGGTTGGCACCCGTTGCAGATTTTCTTGCCCAATATAGATGTGGAATGTCACGTTTCAGAAGAGACTTGAGATCTCTGACTTCTTGATGGGAACAAAAGATTACAGTCTCAGTTGTGATATCACATGCGTTACCCATGAGAAGGGAGATGTCCCAGGTCCATCCCCACAACCTCACCCCATTTGTCTGGCTGTCCTGTGAGCACTCTCTGGTGGTCACTTAGGTTGAGCACCTCTCTGTTCCTTGCATCCAGGAGCTCCTGGGCTGGAACACTACCTATAAAACAGACAGAAACATTCTGATTTGTTTCTTTGAGGCTGCAATAAATAGCTGCGTTAACAGGATAAGAAGCAGAAAAGAAACAAATTATTTTCTGATCAGATGGTGTTAACATATGGATCCTTGAATTTTTCTTCAGCTGCATAAGCAAGTCTCTTTGTCTCCCTGGGCTTTAATTTTCTCATGTGGAAAAGAAAAACTTTAAACTAGGTTATTTTGAAGGGTGTGTCCAGCTTCAAATGCATGTAATATCGAATATGTTTAGTAGGAGCTTTCTTTAGTGGTGCTAGACGCTGTTCCTGACACCTGGCTTGACACCAACCTCAAGAAGAGATTATGTCTGGAAAATTAAAGACAGTGTGAAGACATTTTGTAGGCATCATCTTGTTATCCATCTTCTAGTCCTTTCTACCCATTCCAGTGCAAGCTTCCTCAGTATTTGAAATAGATGAGCATGATGAAGGCATAATTAAAGCCAACTGAAACTTAGTTTCTTCCAAAAATCTCTCATCTAATCACAATGAAGACCTGTTAGGTTTCAGTGAGACGTAAGGAGGTAAATTTAAATTCTATACCCCTGCCTAAAATGTGGACAAGTTCCTCTCTTCTGTACCTTTCGGTACTGCCTATCATTTTTAAGCTTTACAAGTTAACGAGCTAGAAGTCATATTTAAAAAACACAGCTCACATTTACTTACATCCTGCAGCTAGCAAGGCAATTGATCCCTACAGTTCTGTGAATTTTTAAGCTAACTGATTCCTTGCTCTCATCTGTTCCCTTACCTGTGAGGTGGGGCTGTGAAAGAGACAACCCATGGGGACGTGCTTTGTAAACAGCCACTTGCTGTAAACAGGTACACAAGCATTAGTGAGTATTATGAAAGTTGGTTTCACAGCTAGGTCTCAGGGATAGTACCCGAAAGTTACAATGCGTTTTTATAGGGCACCAAGCAATTACTTCAAATACTACTTGATTTATAATAATTTCACACCGCTGCAATTTGTTGTCCTTATAGGAACAGAGACAGATAACATTTCTTAGAGAAGTACACATCCTAAAAGCAACAAACTAACTAAATATAAACCCAGAAAGACTCACAAGAAAGAATGCATTTCTCATCATTTAGGCTATTAAATATTTTTTTAGTTGGAGGAGACCGAAAATATTTTGGCCTATTTATTTATGAAAGAATAAACTGGCCGGGCGCGGTGGCTCACCCCTGTAATCCCAGCACTTTGGGAGGCTGAGGCGGGCGGATCACGAGGTCAAGAGATCGAGACTGTACTGGTCAACATGGTGAAACCCCGTCTCTACTAAAAATACAAAAAAAATAGCTGGGCGTGGTGGCGCACGCCTGTAGTCCCAGCTACTCGGGAGGCTGAGGCAGGAGAATTGCTTGAACCCGGGCGGCAGAGGTTGCAGTGAGCCGAGGTCGTGCCACTGCACTCCAGCCTGGCGCCTGGTGATGGAGTGAGACTCTGTCTCAAAAAAAAAAAAAGAAGGAATAAACTAATGATTTTCTGCTGGCTGGTTTATTCTTCCATAAAGAAGCCTTCATTTCAAAATTCTGGAGTTGAAGAAGAAGGCTTTTTTCCAAGATAAATGTTAAATACTCTCATTTAAGACATTTCTTTGACTAACTAACTCTAGGAGTAGTCCATTACATATATAAGAAAAATCAGGTCTAAAGGAACGAATGCAGCTTATCAAATGAGAATTATAGTCATATGATAATTATAAAGATTAAATGAGATACTATATATTTGCCTAACAAAGTAAATGGCCAAGAAAACGTAGTTTCATATGAATAGTATCATACTGAAGCATTTGTCTGTTTTTTGGTAGATACTGGATTTGGAAGGATGTAAGTTACATTGGGAAAGGAACAGTGTGAGTTCTTTTTTTTTTTTTTTTTTTTTTTTTGAGACAAGAGTCTCACTCCGTCACCAGGCGCCAGGCTGGAGTGCAGTGGCGCGACCTCGGCTCACTGCAACCTCCGCCTCCCAGGTTCAAGCAATTCTCCTGCCTCAGCCTCCCAAGTAGCTGGGACTACAGGCGCCCGCCACCACGCCCAGCTAATTTTTTTTTTTTATTTTTAGTAGAGACGGGGTTTCACCATGTTGACCAGGATGGTCTCGATCTCTTGACCTCGTGATCCGCCCGCCTCGGCCTCCCAAAGTGCTGGGATTACAGGCGTGAGCCACCGCGCCCGGCCGAGTTCTTTCTCTTTGGTAACACACTGGGTTGGGGAACCGTGGTTCAATACTCCTTTATCCAGGAAGATGAGCTCTTTCTACCTTTGCAGGGTGATTCCAACTTTCCTGCCTTGGTCACCTTGAGTCACTGTATTTCCAGTAAGTCACCTCCCTTCCTTCAGACCAGTCCCTAGTCTCCTCAAGCCCCTGTCTTTTGTTCAACACATTTCTTCAACAACGCTTTGCAAAAACACACCCCACCCTAACCCTATCCACTCGCTTATTCTTTGCACCAAGGAATATTTGGGGACTGTAGCTCTGTTCTCTTGCCTTCTCTATTCCACGTTGTGGTCTGATTGCTCTTAGTTCCTGTTTCACCTCCGAGATGCTGTGACACAATGCCTGGGTGGTGCCTTTCCCTAGAGCTTGCATCTTGCTCTGTCAAATGTTGTCTCTTTCTACAGTAATCCTAGGGACTCTTTTTGTCACATGATTTTATTCCAAATGGAATGTTAAGAGAGTTCAGATGCTGAGAGACAGGTCAGGGCAGTGGGGGTAGGGAGAAGTGTGAGCTTGTCCAGATCTGTGGCTTTGCCAGGACTGTTTTCAAGTTGACACAGTGCTAAATAAAAAGCCTCTTGCTTTGATCTCAGGGACTTTCTGAGTAGACTGATTAGATAAAGATCACATATCCCCCCACCCCCATCCTTTAGGAAGTAATCTAAGCTTTGCATTATTCCTTGTCCGTCTCCTTCTCAGAGTCTGTCTGTCTGTATCACTGAGTCCCTCCCTGAGTCTGGGGCTTTTCTTTCTGTTTGAGCAAGAAAAGGGAGCCTGAGAAAATAGGGCATGTCCTCTTTGAAATCTTCTTAAGTTGTTTAGAAACAAAGCAAAGCTTTGTTTGAGAAGCTCATATGGACCTCGTCTGGTCCAGGGCATCAAAGGAAATTGATCTGTTTGCAATATGGTCAGCTGCTGAGATGCTATGAAGCAAGTGAGTTGGCAGGTAGAAGAACTGGAGAGAGAAATACAGTCAGTGCCTGCATTGGGTTCATTAGCCAAGAAAAGAGGGTGGGGGTGTGTCTTTTCTCTTAGAACAACCAGTGACCCTTTAAGCTAGGCCTGGACGCCCAGGAGATGCAGCACAGACTGTCTTTGAAGATGACGAACTAACTCACTCTTGGGAGTACAGCACTTTTAAGAAATGCTTGGACCTAAAAAGCTGCCAAATTGGAAGTCATCTAGCCTAGGTTGCAGCTTTTCAGCTCTGCTCAGGAGGAGAATCTCTTTATGACATCAAAAAGCAACTTTGTAAATGGGTACTTGTACTTTTAATATTCTGTTTTCAGCACTATTCTAAATGATACACATGCACAATTTCCATAATGTAAATGTTGACTCATTAATTCTTCATGGCAACCCTATGAGTACCATTATGATCATGTTTTATAAATGAAGACACGAAGACATGGGGAAGTTAAGTACCCTGCTCAAGGTCACATAGCATGCAGCCACTTAGGGCATCAAACCTGAGCAGTCTAGCCCAAGAATCTGGCTGCTGCCTCTCCTGTCTCTACACACACTTAGACATTCCCGAGTGAAATACACATGAAAAGGAAAGATGTGAATTCAACACTACTTTTAATATTTACGTACACCTGAGTTGAATGTAGCAGTCATTCCTCAGCTTCACAAGCATGTCCTTGAGAGCTCACTGTGTGTGCCACGCCCTGGGCTAGGAGATGTGTATCAAGTGGTGAAGAAAACGGACACCAAGTCCCTGTGCTCCGGCTGAGGCTTCAAGGCACCAGGCCTAGGTGGAGAGAGGGAGGACCATGTTTACCTTGCAAAGCTAATGAGGGTTTTAGATGCTTATGGGACCCGAATTCTGGAACTTCCTAGAGTGTTTCTCCCCTTGGATCCAAGCAACAGTTGCCTCTTACCTAGAAAGACAGTAGGCTTCAGAGGGTTTCTGGTCTACGACACTTGCTGTAAGAATTTTGACAACTGTCATCAGGATTCATATGGTTTAGGCCCCTGTGGAAGAAACTGTTAATTTTCTTTTCAGCATCTTCTTGTCATAAAATCTTTTTTTTTTTTTTTTTTTTTTTTTTTTTATTCTTGTGGGGCACATGACTATCCTAGATGAAGACGATTTAAAAAAATTTTTTTTTGAGACAAGAGTCTCACTCTATCACCCAGGCTGTAGTGCAGTGGTATGATCTCAGCTCACGGCAACCTTCACCTCCTCCTGGGTTCAAACAATTCTCCTGCTTCAGCCTCCTGAGTAGCTGGGATTACAGGTGCACACGACTATGCCCGGATAATTTTTGTATTTTTAGTAGAGACAGGTTTTCACCATATCGGCCAGGCCGGTCTCAAACTCCTGACCTCAACTGATCCGCCGGCCTCGGCCTCCCAAAGTGCTAGAATTACAGGCATCAGCCACTGTGCTCTGCCAATAAAGATGATTTCCACCATCACCTCTTGCAACTAGTTGTGGCCATATGCTTTGTTCTGTTCAATGGGATGCAAAGAGAAATGGTATCTTTAACTTCTGGGAAGTCCTTTCCAACTCCCTCTTTTTTTGCTGGTTGGAATACGAATGTGATGGTTAGAGCCTGGGCGGTCATCTTAGACCATGAAATGGAAATTGCTTCAAAAGAAGTATGGAGCAGTGAGACTGGGGAAACCCACATCTTGTATTTAGCTGGGACTATCAATTTCTAGGCTTGTTTTTAATGAGAGAGCAATAAACTTCTATCTTATTTAAGCCATGGTTACTTTGTTTTTCTCTCACCTGCTGTCAAGACTAATCCTAATTGGCATAGCATCCTTCCTTAATATTTGATGTGGTTTTATACATTTGGGTCTTTCTAAAGCCACCTAATATCTGTCCAGTATACTTCCTTTCTGTTTAAATTAATCAGAGTTCAGTTCTCTTGTTTTCAGCTTTGAGCCCTTTGGTACCTTGTGCCTCTAAGGTTTGCAAACACATTGTGAAGTCAATGCTTTTAGAGTTAACATCCCTCCTGTAACACAAAGCTAATATACCACACATAACTCTGCTAATGAGGTCTGAACTCATCTGGGAATTTAGGAAGTATTTTTGCTCAACTCATACTCTAATACCCTTTCCATGAATTCAAGTCTTAGTTCCAGGGAAACAGACAACACCCTGTGCTCTGGTTCTGAAGCCTGCTTCTGTCAATTCGTCAAACTCATTCTCCATCCAGTTTTGTTCCCTTGCTGGCAAAGAGCTGCGATCTCTTGAAGGAGAAGAGGTGTTCTGGTGTTTGGTTTTTAGCCTTTTTGCACTGGTTTCTTCTCATCTTCATGGATTTATCTTCCTTTGGTCTTTGAGGTTGGTGACCTCTGGATGGGGTCTCTGAGTGGACGTTCTTTTTGTTGATGTTGAGATTACTTCTTTCTGTTTGTTAGTTTTCCTTCTAATAGTCAGGCTGCAGGGCTGCTGGAGTTTGCTGGAGGTGCATTCCAGACCCTGCTTGCCTGGAAATCACCAGCAGAGACTGCAGAACAGCAAAGATTACTTCCTGTTCCTTCCTCTGATAGCTTTGTCTGGAGGGGTACCAGCCAGACGCCAGCCAGAGCTCTCCTGTATGAGGTGTTTGTTGCACCTACGGGGAGGTGTCTCCCAGTCAGGATACATGGGGCTCAGGGAGCTACTTGAGGAGGCAGTCTGTCCTTTATCAGAGCTCAAATGCTGTTGGGAAATCTGTTGCTCTCTTCAGAGCTGCTAGGCAGCGATGTTCAGGTCTGCTGAAGCTGTACCCACGACCACCCCTTTTCTTTCCCAGGAAGGTGAGGGCTTTATTTATAAGTCCCTGATGGGCTGCTGCCTTTATTCAGAGATGCTCTGCCCAGTGAGACAGTGCCTGCAGCTGCTGAGCTGTGTTGGGCTCCACCAAGTTTGGATTTCCCAGCAGCTTTGCTTACACTGTGGGGTTGAAACCACCTACTCCAGCCTCAGCCATGGCGGAAGCCCCTCCCCTCACCGAGCTCAAATGACTCAGGGTGAGCTCAGACTGCTGTGCTGGCTGTGAATATCTCAAGCCAGTGGATCTGAGCTTGCTGGTCTCTGTGGGGGTGGGACCCGCGTGAGCCAGACCACTTGGCTCCCTGGCTTCAGCCCCCTTTCCAGGGGAGTGAACAATTTTGTCTTGTTGGTGTTCCAGGTGCCACTGGGGTTTGAAAAAAAAAAAAACTGCTCCAGCTAGCTTGGTTTCTGCCCAAATGGCCACCCAGTTTTGTGCTGGAAACTCAGGGCCCTGGTGTTTGTGTAGGTACCGGAGGGAATCTCCTGGTATGCAGGTTGTAAAGACCATGGGAAAGTGTAGTATCTGGGCCGGAGTGCAGGGGACAGTCCCTAACGGCTTCCTTCGGCTAGGAGAGGGACTTCCCCAGCCCCTTGCAACTCCCAGGTGAGGTGATGTCCTGCCCTGCTTCAACTCACCCTCCTTGGGCTGCACCCACTGTCCAACCAGTCCCAATGAGATGAACCAGGTACCTCAGTTGGAAATGTGGAAATCACCCACATTTTTTATCAGTCTTGCTGGGAGCTGTGCACAGGAGCTGTTCCTATTCGGCCATCTTGCCCCAGTTCTCCCCCAAGAAATTCAGTTTTTAAAAAGTGTACACTTCAGTGAGTTTTGACAATCAAATCACACAATGTATAGAACATTTCTGTAGCCCCAGAGAGCTCCTTCATGAGCCTTCTATTTTGTTTTTGATGTTGGTATGGATGTTGGTGACATGGGTGTGTTCACTTTGTGAAAATTCATGGAGCTATGAACTTATGATATGTGTGTGCTTTGCTGAATGTATGTTCTGCTTCCATAAAAGTTTCCAAGAGTACTTTTGAAAAAGACTGGCCTGAAGGATGGCCAATTGGCTATAAGATGGTCAAATGTGTGGCCGAGGGGTTGGGAGGACAGCTGTGGGGAGGCTGATTGGAATGGTGCTGTGTAGAAAGTGAAGAATGGAACAGAAAGTGAGTTTGGTGTCAAGGTTCAGCTTTCTACATCTGCTGCTGGTGAGTGATGTGAACCAGCCTTTATCTTCCTGGCAATGGATCAACTGCTTTTGTTGTTTCTCTCTCCCTCCAATATCCTGTAATAGCAGGAGGGAGCCCTCAAGAGGGACTCAAAGGTGGGCTTTTTCCTGAAACACGGAGCAGGTGGCTTTGGTCTCCACTCTCTAGGATCCCTAGGTGAGGATCCTGACATGTTCTTGATAGGAAATTCTGTCCCCTATAGCCACCAGCATGGAACATCTCATTCTTTCTTGACCAGTCTCCATTCCTTGGCTCTGAGACGTCACACCTTCAGGAATCCCTTCCTGGTGTTTGCTGGGCCCTGCCAGCCCTGATGGAGGATTTGAAGGCTCTTTGGGAAAAGCTGAATCAGTGGTGTGAGTCTTTCTTGTCTTCCCTTTGCAAAGACCTCCCTTTACTTATGTTGATAACACAGCTAGTGAGTCACTTTAGAGGCCCCAAAGAGAATTCTGTCCTGAAGTCTTTGTTTTAGTTTCTTTGCTTTTTTTTTCTTTCTCCTTCTCCATTTGCTGAGCTCCTCTCCAAAGGTAAAAACAGACGAAGAAACAAAAAATACCCACCAAAATCTGGTAGAGAGAGAAATAAAGAAGGGTATAACTAGACAAAGTGAAACTGTGTGTCTAATGGTGTAAAAATTTAAAGTGGTGCTTGTTAAAATTTGCTAACATTTCCTTTCACTAAAGAATTAAAGGCATACTTTATTTAGACTTCTCTGCCATGGCAAATAAACCTGATTTAGCCATGACCTTTGTGAAAAATAAACTACACTGCATAGAAAAAAAAATTCATTTTTCTTTTTTAAAAGTCAGGCTTGAAATTTTTATATCCTTTGAGTCATATTCTTGAAGCAATTGGCTGATTAATTCAAGAAATGTTATCCCAATTCAAACATGACATTTTGACAATCATCCATGAATTACATGCCTCTAGAATGAAAGGCTTTTCTGTGCCATTTAAAAGGTTTTTTCATTTTGAGGGCAATTGTGAATATCTATAAGGGCACATTTATTACTCCGAGAACAGATAGAAAATTAGCAAAGTCATAAAATTCTTACCCAGCTTTGCTATTGCAGCTGTCTCAATCCAGTCCCCCACCCGTTCCCCTGCCACTAAAATGGTTAAGTATTATGTTATTTTTGCCATTACAGGCAAGGCGCTGGTCTTTTTAGGTTGACTTTCCAAATCTCTACACAGAGATTAAAAGAAAAAAAGATATGCATTTAAACTTTGTTCTTTTGGTGGGATTCAACAAGAAACGGTTAGTCTCATAAGTTCATTCCTTAAAAATCTTACCTTCTGATCCTGAAATATGTCCCTCTCCTTCTAATCTCATACGGTAAACCAATACCAAGCCTCAGAAAAGCAACTGGCTGTAAACTTTCTGCCTTAATTTACACTACTGTATGCAGGACTTGTAGATGTGAATGTATGTCTCTGTATATACCCACCCAGTAATTACTGAGGCAAGCCTTTAATTTGTCTGAAATTGTGCAGGCATGATGGTGATGACCCACACATTTTTCCACTGGAAATTGTAAATGAATGACAAACAGAGAACTCCACCCTAATCTCCTCTCCCCAACACTTCCTGGGATGCTTATTCATAACTCTCTGTACGTCAGGATAGAACTGACACTCACAGGGGTTTTGATCACTGTTGCTCAGTTGATTTGAGCAGTGCTACTCAAAGTGTGGTCCTCAGAGTAGTACGGGTCTGTAGTCAGCAAGGAAATTAATTCTAAAATTAAAGAAAAGTGCGGAAAACGTTTTAGAGGCATTTGGCAAATTAATTTTCTGCCTGTTGAATCTAATAATAAAAACTAGGGGTTTATTTTTATTTTGTAACAACTCAACGGTATTAAAATCTAGTACAGCTCCTGTCTCTGGCCAGAATGAGATTGACTCTTCTTTTTTGGTAGATTTATTACCTACGGCAAAACCATCTTCAGATGTTCACGATGAAATAATAAGTGCTATTCAAATATTATTTGATAAGTACTTATTATTTCATCGTGCACATATCATGAATAAGTATTTAAGCATGAAGTGGTGTTTTGGTTTGGTCTGAGGTCCCTGGAAGCAGCTTATTTGGTACACGTAGGGAAGTGGGGAAGAGAGACAGGGAAGGCAAAGAATCTATCAAAGCATGTGTTTTCAAGTAGGTTACCACCATAGGCAACTGGAACTCAATCCCACTGGGAGCTCGTGGACTGGTATAAAACACACTTCACAATTGCCCCACTTGAGGGGTGAAGGAGTTGGGGTATTCACTGACTGATAAATGGAGTCTTGGGGGGTTACTGATTCCCCCAGGATCACCAAACAGTTGACTGACAGGCACTCAGTCTGTTTACTCCCAGTACTTCCAGTCTTCCATGCAAGACCAGTGAGCTCCAGTGGCTGAAAAATGCCATCAGGCAAAGACATGCAGGAGCCGCTGCTTGAAAGTTGGGTTTGTTTGAACAGATATGAAAAGGGCTGAGGGGATGCTTGGGACAGCAAAAGCACTGGCCAACAGGTAGGTTGGACAGGTGGACCTACTCCAATCTATAGATAAGGATACGGGTCCAGCCTAGCACTATAATACAATGTGGAAGACAGTGGGGGAGTGAGAAGGATCTCTCCCCTTGACCACCCACTTTGGGTCTACCCAGAACCTCTTCTGCTACCTTTCTTTCCTGTCTCGTGCAGTGGGTAGTTGGAAGAGATTGACTGGGTGCTGATACAGCCCATCTCTGCTTCCTAGACCCCTCACCTGGACTTCATTTCCTAGTCTTCCTTGCAGAAGGATGTGTCATGTAGCAGAGCTGAAGAGTGACTAGAAGTGATGGGCAGTAGATCCACTGCCGGATCTACAAAAACCTTTACACGTTTTCTCCCTGCTTTCTACCTTTTGAGCAGACTGGGATTGAGATGATCCCCCCAGGGCATCCTAGAGAGTCGTGCCTTGATGGTGGTAGAGTCACAAGATGGAAGGAGTCTGGGTCCCTGGGTTGTCACTTAGAGGTGGGCCACTTGGCTAGAAACATACTCTTTACTCTTTGGGTTAAGCCACTGTGATTCTGAGGATTATTTATTACAGTAACTAGCATCACCTTAAATAATATAACATCATACATGTGTGATCCAAAAACTTGTCTTATATCAGTTACCATAATCTCAGATTCTACACTTATTTATTTATCCTCTGTCTCCTCTCCAAGAGGAGGGACTTTGATTTGTACACCGCTGTATCTCTGGCATCTGGCATATGTATATGCTCAATAAATATTTGGCAAATAACTAAATGTCAATGTATGAACTTATCCAACAACTCCCAGCAGGCAAGTGAAAGAGTCAGGATTGGAGTCCAGGCCCGCTGAACCCTCACACTCTTAAGCCCTCTGCACATCGGCTGAGTACGTATGCCAGGAACAGCACTGGAAGCTGTGCATGTAGGAAGATTAGGTGCCTGTTAGGTTGCCCCTGAGGTCTACTTAACAGGCAGTGGTTAGCACACGGCTTCTGTGCGGTGGGAAAAGCAGACCCGTCTCTGTTCTCATCCATGGATTAGGCTATCTTTTAGAAATGTCAAACTCTGTGACTTACCCAACCTGAGCAAGGGCTCAGCTATAGAACCAGAAAATCCCTATATGGACTATGAGATAACTGAGCAAAACACATAGAGATAAAGCCAGATTCTCTCGGAACAATCTAAGCAAAGGCAATGAGTCACAAAAAAGAACGGATCTGGCAGAACTTGGGATGAGTTAGAAGGAGAGGTGAGCACAGGCGTTAGGTTTAAGAGCTTGGGCTTTGGTGGTCAGACCACAGCTGGCTTCAAGGAGCTCTGTCATTTACCAAGTGGTCTGACCTCGGGCAAGTTAGCTAACCTTGTTGGGCTTCTTTTCCTCATCTGTAAACTGGGTGTAATAATGCCGGCCGTCTCCTGTGGTAAAACGATTTACACAGAGACACGAAGTGTGTTCTTAAAAGATGGTGTCTTGTATAGTAACTATTTTTTAACCCCTTGTGTTAAGATGGAGAATTCTACCATCTTGGCCACTGAGATATAAAGACCAAGGCGCTTGGGAGATTATAATTATGGCGATTACAGAAACTGGGTCAGAAGACAAAGCTACAGGCTTCCCTGGCCTCTCCTAGGCTGCACTCTTCCCATGTGCGGCCACCAGAGGGCTTTGAGCATCTTTGTTTACCACTACTGTGTTCAGATGTGGTACCCAGGATGCTCAGTGAATTACTAGGGCTCTCTTTCCAGGGAAAGGCAAAAGAGCAGTGCACTTGAAGCAAAGCATTTGAGCAGCTGCTGAGGGGTCATATACATAAGGGTTGCAATGAGACTGCAGACATCTTACTCTGCTACAGGCAAAGCTGGACTTTGAGCAGATAATCTACTGCTCACCGAGTGAACTGCTGGGGTTGCCCTAGCACCAGCTTGGGGCCCTGTGTTGAATGAGATAAGGGTCTCCTTATCTTACTAGACAACCTAGGCAGTGCTGAAGATCACTTATTGGCCCACTAAGGCATTGGGACTGAAAATTGGCTCCTCCTAATAGAGGTGAATTATAGTTCAGCAAATTTCCAGAGGTTTGGAACTATCCCAATGATGCATGGGAGACCAGGGTGTTCTCAGTAGGGCAATGAGTCCAGGAGCCCTCCCTTCCAAATTCACCCCACCTTCCAACTCTTAGTTCATTAGGTCAGCAAGGTCTTATATTAAAAGGATAATAGCTCATGAAAACATTGCTCACATCAGTCATTTTCACGGTAGTATGAAAGCTCTCTGTGCTCTTTGAGATTCCATGCTAAATCCTTAATAAAAACACCTTTGACATGGCTCCATAACTTGCCACTCTTGTTCCTTTCATCACCTTAAACTCCCAGTTTTCAGAAAATACCAAGTATTTTCCTATTTCCTTGCCTTTCTCCACACTATTTTCTTACTACAAATACACCCACTTTCCCCTGCTCTTTTATGCTTTATAAAATCCCACTCCTTCATTAGAACCGACAGATACTTCCCTGATTTTTGCCTCTATTTCTTCATAGTACTTACTTTGTGCTTACTCTTAACAGAACACATCAGAGGGTTTTGTCCTATCCATTTTTGTCTCTCGTCATCATCAGGTTGGGCTGTTCATGTGAATAATCTCCAGCCTCTGCTTGAATACCTGTCCTGAAAGGGAACTCACCACCTCAAAGGCAATGCATCCCATTGCCAGCCAATTCGCTTTGCAAAAAAATGTTCTCATTATTAGAAACCAAATCTATTTGCCTGATACATGGACCCATTGATTCTCTTCTTACTAGTTCAGTTACATAAAATTGCTTCAGATGTGAATAAGACTTCTCATTCCATGATTAGACACAGATCTTAAATATAAATATTCTGAGAGTAGGCAATACCTTCTAAAGTATAAATAATTCATTCTAAAGTGTAAATGGCCAGGCATGGTGGCTCACGCTTGTAATCCCAGTGCTTTGGGAGGCCAAGGCGGGCTGATCACTTGACGCCAAGAGTTTGAGACCAGCCTGGTCAACATTTCAAAACCCTGTCTCTCCTAAAAATACAAAAGTTAGCTGGGCATGGTGGCACATGCTTGTAATCCCAACTACTCAGAGGCTGAGGCATGAGAATCACTTAAACCTAGGAGGCGGAGATTGCACTGAGTCGAGATCACGCCACTGCACTCCAGCTTGGGGGACAGAATGAGACTCTGTCTTAAAAAATAAAAAGTGCAAATGACTGGTAAAAAGCTTTTTCATAAGAATAGAATTGTATCAGGATAACTTAAGGGTGGAGTTAGGAATGCCAAAGATAGCAGGCATGTAAGGACTTCAAAAATGTGCTACAGTAGAAAGAATACTAGGCTAGGAAATGAAAGATGGGTCCAATGTGCCTTGTTTTCCGAGCTTTGGTTTTTCTCATCAGGAAAAGGAATACTTTGCATGATGAGTAGTTCTACTTATGACTGTAACTGCAGAATTTTCTGTGGAAGTGGCCCCGCTCAACTGGGCTGTCTTAAGCCTTTGCTCTGGCTTGGCTGTCTCAGGTCTGGGCCAGCAAAAAGTCACACATGTATCAATGGGCCTCCGCCTCCTGGGGGCTGGGTAGACGTTATTGGTGCCAAAGATACCATGACTTACACCACCCACAACCATGTCAATCAATGAATGAGCCTTTTATTTCCTTGGGTTGAAATTCTCTTTCCCCTACCTTGAAGCCTTGCTTCACACCAGCTATTTATGGCATTTGTATCATAAATGAAGGATGCAGGTAACACATTTTATTATGATTTTATTATGTACTCTCTTTTCTAGGAGTTTTGCAAAGTAAAATACTGAGTAAGAACCAACTTTATTTTTCCTAAGTTCCACCCTGTAGGACCAGGTCATATTAACAATTGCTTGATGCACAATAATCAGTGACTCAATAAATATGTTACAAAAATAATGCAGTTTTGTTCTTTGCTTAAAACATAATAAAAATTGAGATTTCCCAGACTTGACCCCCACCCCCTGCCACCTTTTTTTATATTTATTTACTGGGAATATATTGGTGGAGAAAAAAATTGTTCAAATAGTATTAAAATAGGTGAAATGAGGTCCATTCTTTTTCCCATTTGTTTTGTTTTTCCTTGGAAAAGCACTACTTCCTGTTTTTATGTCGGAACTTGCTGCAGTCTTCTGAACCTGCTAAGATATGAGCAGAAATTCTACTATTTTGGGACTGTTTAGTAGAATGATAGTATTATGGTAATATTGATCTTTTGTTTTAAAGCCTTCTTAAAACCAGTCCTCAGCTTTGTCTCTAAAATACCATATTTCCTATCCAGCGTGAGGCAAGAGCGTTTTAGAATCTGAGACTCCAGCAAGGTGCTTCATGACTAAATAACATTTGGTTTAAGGTGGAGGTTACGTGTTTTGATATATTTCCATTGCGTTATTTTTAAAGAAATCATTGCAAAATTCCCTTTCTCTTCCACTTCCCTAAGTCTCTTTCTTTCTGATCTCTCACAGAAGCAATTAGTTTCACAACTCCAGAGAAAAGGTTACGATTAAGTCACATTTGTATTAAATAAGTTATATATAAAAACTGCTTATAACGTTTACGACCTCAGTCTCTATCTCCCTTCGCCTCTCTTGGACACTCTGGATCCGGGTGTGAATTGAGTCGCACCCACTGTGGCTTCCAGGTTCTTCCGGCTTCCAAGCTGTCCCCATCCTCCTGCCCACATCGCTCCCCAGGCGCACTTCCCAGGAGCTCTGCAGACGGCGGCGAGAGCGGCTTCACTGGGCATCCCCCGGGCGTGGTGCACGCCCCTAGCGTAATGTATGAGAAATACTCATGTGGTATATACGAATATACACGACCGCGGCTGAGAAGGTCTCGGCGCCAGCCAGCAGGTCAGTGCAGCGCGTGTGTGCTCCAGAACCAAGACGGCATCCTCCACCTCTCATCCTTCTCTTTAATACTCCCTGGCCTCTTGGAACTGCTTGATGTAGTCCTCGTCCGAAGGGCTCTCTGTGCACTCGTGTCCGTTGTTGGGAGGCCGGGCCTCGTTATACCTGCTCCAGTCGCCCTTGCAGATAATCCAGGGCAGGACGTCCACCTTGTAGTGGAGCTCCGCGGAGAACTCGGTGCTGATGAGGTTGGGCGTGCCTGCCCCCTTGCCCCTGGTGATGAGCTGCATGTTGTCACCGTAGCAGCAGTGCTGCGCCGCCAGCGTGGTGCTCTCCAGGGACAGCATGGAGCGGATGCAGTACCGGGCTGTGGGCTTGTAGATCTCCAACTTCTCCTTGGGCCCGCTGGCGTCCTTCCAGCGGAAGTCCTTGCGCTTGATGCGGTCGAAGACGTTGGCTGCGCTGTAGGCTACCTCAGTGGGGTAGGAGCAGGGGCAGCTGGGCAGGTCATTCATCACCTTGTGCATGTACTTCTTTAAGAACTCGCTTTTGCAGCTCATCCAGCGCTCACAGCTGTCCGTGTCTGGAAAAGGCCAAAAAGAAACCCTCTCACTGCATGCACAACTGGCCCACAGGAGGGGTTTCAAGGAGCATGTGACGCTAGACTGCTCCTGAGGGCCCACGGGAGGACGGTAAAGTCAGCAATTCCCTAAAGTTCACAATTCCTCTCCTGGAGCGAGAAACCCCTGCAGCCCCCTGGAACCACCAGAGGTGGATGGCCTTTCTCACCTCCCTTGAACTTGGGAACTTCATTACTCACAAGACTTCCTCCCAACACCCTACTTTATGTTATAAAATTTTCAGACAGAAAAGTAAAGAGAATATTCTTATACAATGACTACCCATATTTCATCACCTGGATTTAACTATCATTATATTTGCTTTATCTTTTAAAAAATTTCGTGGAAATATATAATGTTACTAGTAAATTTTAATAAGCATCTACAAAAAAGAGGATTATTTTCCTAGATAACCATGACATAATTATCACTCCTAACAAACTTAAGAATTCAGAATTATTTGAATCACCTCTCTAAATAAGTGATGACGCCAGGCACAGTGGTTCATGCCTGTAATCCCAGCACTTTGGGAGGCCAAGGCGGGTGGATCACCTGAGGTCAGGAGTTTGAGACCAGCCTGGCCAACATGGTGGAACCCCATCTTTACTAAAATTACAAAGTATTAGCTGGGCATTATGGCACATGCCTACAATCCTAGCTACTCAGGAGGCTGAGGCAGGAGAATCACTTGAACTTGGGGGGCAGAGGTTGCAGTGAGCCGAGATTGTGACACTGCACTCCAGCCTCAGTGACAGAGTGAGACTTTAAGAAAAATAATAATAGGCCGGGCGCGGTGGCTCACGCCTGTAATCCCAGCACTTTGGGAGGCCGAGGCGGGCGGATCACGAGGTCAAGAGATCGAGACCGTACTGGTCAACATGGTGAAACCCCGTCTCTACTAAAAATACAAAAAAAATAGCTGGGCGTGGTGGTGCGTGCCTGTAGTCCCAGCTACTCGGGAGGCTGAGGCAGGAGAATTGC